>JAAGKR010002519.1:67240-92476 GCA_011419295.1 Clarias macrocephalus | reverse complement strand
GCAAAGAAGGACTATGCAATTCATCTGATCACTCTTCATAACATTCTGGAGTATATGCAAATTGTTATTATAAAAACTTAAGCAGCAACTTTTCCGATTTCCAATATTTATGTAATTCTCAAAACTTTTGGCCACAACTGTAAACCTACAATGCCTATTTATAGGTAAGATATTGCATATCCATACAGTATTTGGGAGCAATAGTTAATTCAAGCACTGATCAGATGTGCTAGAGCATTAAACATTTTCTGACCACAAAGCCTTTTTCAATTCTGTATTTTAGACACACATCCATTCACATACCAGTTAAAACAGACCACTGTTGTATCACAGATGCAACCATTTCACTGTGCTTGTTTAGTGCAAAAATTATAAATGGGAGCATTGACTCCCAACCGTTAATAACATTAATCAGGAATATTATGATCATAAAACAGCAGCTACAGTATTTTAACTCTATTTTAAGTATGAACAGGGTCAAACAGTCACCAATATTACTCATTGTTCAAATGATTGACAAGATTGAATTGCAGCAATGTAAATTTCACACCCCAAGGACTAGGATGCAGCCCTTGGATGTATCCTAGTCTTATTGTTGTAAAATTGTCCATTGACGAGTGGCCGTCCCGTACTTGGGACACACCACTGGAGTGGTCAGAAAGAGGTTTTCTACTGTCCTCCCAGTCAATCAGCAGATTAAGAACCTTAAAAACAAAAACAGAAAAAAAAAATCATGCTAAATACTGTAAGTTAACTGAACATTACATGCAATAACAATCGAACATATGGCCAGTATAAATTTTGTAATGTTTTGGCATTTGGCCTCTGTACATCACCACATTTAATTTAAAATGAAACACTCAATATACCAGTGAAATCAAAAGAAAAGTGTGGCATTAACCATTCAGAAATTATAGACATGTTCACGTACACACACATTTTTTATTTTATTTCATTTTTTTATCACAAGTGCTATCAATTTACCAGTGACTTTTGGTGTTACTGAATATAGTTTAATTGTCCCATAAAGACTTGCAATAGCCATATTTATTTGAAGGTGACTCATTTCAGAATCATCACTTTAATAAATGATACTGGACATATTCAGTGAAATAATGCTGGTACGACACACCATAGACTAATAATTTCCTCAGAGCCAAAGTTCCTTTTAAAACACAGTAATACAAAAAGTTTTAAGCACACAGAGGTCGAAAATTCACTTTGTATCAGATCTGAATTAACTGGTGACGTTAGCTAGCCTAAATTTTGACAAAATCCCTTTATCACAGTAAAATGACAAGAATATCTGACAGTATATAATGAGTGTAACACACTGCAGGTGCACTTACTGGGCCGTTGCCCTCCGCCATCACGGTGAAGCACTTTCTCCTGCAGGTCTGTTCTGTCTTCCAGCGAGACTCACTGGGAGCCGCTATCGAAGACGCCCACTTCCCTAGGTCACGTGACTGACGGATGGATCCTGACGGATGGATACATTTGGCTCGATTGCTTTTCCTGTATTGAATTTGTACCTGAATTTCCAAGTTTGAATTTTTCTATCTGAATCTCACAGCTTGAAATAGATTGTTGAGAATTTCATGTGACATTCAGAGCACTTAAATTCAAAGATGTTGTTTTTTAAAGTCGAATATTTCAGATTAGTAAATTCTGTAGTATTTAAATTAACAATTCAACATTGATTAAATTTCAAAATCTGTTTTTCTAAGGCTGATATAATTCAAATGATTATGACGCTAAATTGCTCCTATATAATACACAGTTTTCTCACTAGATGGCGCCAAAGGTTTGTTTTTAGAGTAACGAGGCACCTCAGGGTACAAACACGCACACACACACACACACACACACACACACATTATGGGCAATTTTGAAATGCCACCTAGCTTAAGCACAGTCAGTGTTTCAGTTCCTCACTGTGGAGTTGTGATCAGGGCTCTGGAGTGGCCTTGAGATTGAGACAATGATCTTTTTATTTTTATTTTTTTTTAAATACTTGTGGCACATTCAACATCAGGGGTGGTGTAACACACTAGCAGTGTCTGCCCATGTCTGCATACTTTAGATCATAGGATGCTAGTGTCACTGATGGATAGAGGAAAGAAAGTTTGTCAGCACATATGCTGAACAATAGACGCCTGTCTACACGTGGCTATGGCATCATATGAAGTCATGATTTCTGCATTATAGGGCAACCAATTTTCTATCGCATCACTCTGAAACATACAAAGCCTTTTAGCCTCAACTGAGAGGTGTTGTGTGAAAATGACTCTTATTAATAATGCAAATACTCACATTCATTAATATCTCATTAGTTTTAACTGTTTTTTTTTTTTCAAAACAGTTTCTGATATTAATCCAACATAATATTAAACACATTCAATTTTCTCTTATTGCTCTGATAAAATTGTTTTTATTTACTTATTGCTATGGAACAGCTCCAAACTACTCCTTATGCTATAGGAGTTGTGTAATTTTCTTTACTATCTTTACCATCAGATCCTGTCAAACTGGTCAAACTGGCAGACATTCAGCAGGCAGGGTATTTTCCACCATTCTCATTAATTCACACAATCAATGAAAGACATTTTCATTAAAGAAATAAAAGATTTTTTTTGTTCATTGCTGTACCATTCTAACATGCAGATAATCTATCTTTTGTATCTGTAATTCAGACACTATACTGTATTCATTTGCATTAGCTGGTAAAGAAGGTGCACCAGTTTAACCAACTCATCTTGTGTTATGAAAGCTAGGTGCTGGTCAAACAAAGCAACAGTTTTCAGCAGGGTCTCTAAATGCATATATGTCTCTTATATATCTTTGCAATATAAGAATAATGTCTGATATCTATGACTCATCTTTGTAGCTTTCTGTCATACAGTAGCAGATCTATACTACGCCCTGCTTGGTGTGTGACTTATTAAACGTAGGCATCAGGCATGACCGGTTTAATTGTTCTGTAATCACATGCTACACCTTTAAAGATTAACGTATAACACTAGGTGTGACGCAGTTCGTTTTTTCCTCCCCATATAATTATTATCAATAATTTGCTGATAACACTGTGGTGGGAGAGCAACAAACATACTTGTTATTGCAGTAACCAGAGTTCTTATTGTTCATCATCATCATGCTGACACCATTGTGGGGAACACAGTTTGGGTTAATTTCTCCCTTCCCTTCCCCCACCAAAAAATTCCAACAGTGTTTGACTGATGGTATTTAGTTAGTGACATAATCATCCAGTGTGAGGACCTATCCAATGATGGAAACTTACGCACTTTTGTAAGGCGCTCTGAGTAAGAGCATCTGCCAAATGCCTAAATGCAAATGTTTGTGACAATGCATTAGTTATGTAGTTGTCATTTTTATCCCCTGAGATTTGATGGGAAATGAAGACTTCTGTTTCTGGGGCTCCAGGGTCTGTGACATTGTCATTGCTGTTGCAGGTCCTGGATCAGGGAACCTCTTAATGTTTCTGTCTGGGAGCTGAACTATTACTGTACATACTTTTATATACTGTAAGACTATTACTATTGTGATGCCTGAGGGAAAACTAACTAAAGTATTTTTTTTACCATTTTAACCTCTGAAAAATATTTGTGCCATATACAGTAATTAGATTTTATTTTTATTTAACAGTTTTTTTAAACAAACAGTTAGACATATATACAATTTTAATTGTTTGTTTATGTTCCAAGAAAAAATGTTTACCATTAGTATTTGTATAATAAATTCTATTTCTATATAATTCCTTCAATGGTAGTAATTACTTTATCCTGCTGAGGGTCACAGTGGAGGAAAAAAACTCCTAAATCTTATTCCAGTCCATCATATGGCACAAAGCACATACAGTAGACATGTACACACTTATTCTTACATAGGAACATAGTGAATACACCCACCTATTTTGGGGTGATGAGGGGAAACTGGAGGTCCTGACAGAACCCCAAACAGACATTAGAGGAATATGGGAAATTTCTCACAGGTTACCTTGGTTACCTTGGGGAACCAATATTTCACACAAAATGACACTTTATAATCGAAAGATTTGGGACACCTGAACATCACATCCATATGCGCTAATTGAACTTCCAACACAAGATTTAGTCATCCTTTGCTATAATAGTTACCTCCACTAGTCTGATAAGGATACCGACTAGATTTTGGAGCATTCAGTCAAAAGAGCATCAGGCACTGATTTCGAGTGGTAAAGCCTGAGGTGCAGTCGACATTTGAATGCATCCCAAAAAGGGGCACTTTAGTTCATCCATTCTAAACTTCTCAAACCATGTCTTCATGGAAATTGCTGGATAAAGGTGCAGGAAAAGTGCAAACCATTAATAATAGATACAACCAAAACAATTAAAGACTGGAGAAGAACTAAGAATTTGGCAAAAACAAACCAAAAATATTTCAGAAATACAGACTCTTCATGGGGAAAATGGCAAACACTTAAGGTGCGAAAACACTTAAATAGAGTAAGGACTTAAATAGTAAACCTAATTAAAGGAAATGCAAAACAGTGGTCTTCTGTTCCACGATGTACTTTAAACAGTACTCCCATTGTTGACTGTATGTTGAAGGAATGTCGGTAAAGGGAGCTTTCTCTTGACAAAATATGTTCAAAGCACGCTCAACGTCCCCAACACAGACATCACTTTCTCTATGTCTTACCCTGGAAACATAAGCACCTTGGATACCTGTTGGTGCTTTTGAAATAAAATATTCAATATGTACATTATAAAACATACAGTACATACTCATACATTACAAAACCTATACTATTGAAATGTACTTCAATTGTGAATAATGTGATTTGATTAATTGTTTAATTTACAAGATGGATGCTGTCCTTTCTAAAAAAAAAATGAATTCTACGCAGATTGGTTTTTGACAGTGTTTGTTCACTTCGGGTTTTCACATTTGTTCTATTTCAGTGTTGGAAGTGTTCTCAGAAGAAATTTTTGCGTGTAAGTGAACACAGCAAGTGAACACAGCAAATTAACTCAAACCAATTGACGTTAACTCACAATTGGTATTTCAGATGCTTAAGAGACTTCAAACTGCCCTCCAGAGTGCTTAGGAACTTTTACTTCCTGATGGGAAACATCACAAACTGGTTTGGGAACAGCACCATGTGTGACAGAAGAGCTCAACAGTGGGAACAGCTGAGCGCATCATCCTCACCGAGTTCCTTGACCTGCACTCAATCTATAGCAAGCAATGCTGGACCAAAGCCAGGAAGATCGTGAAGGACCTCAGCCACCCCAATAACGGACTGTTTTCTCTGTTGTGGTCAGGAATGTGCTTCCGCTCCCTAAAGGCCAACGCAGAGAGATTGAAGAGGAGCTTCTTCCCGCACGTGATAAAGTCTCAATCAGAACACCACATAGGACTAAACCATTTTTGCGCATGGCACATTTATGGACATTTATGGACATTGCACATCTGCACATTCATACGTTAGTGCACACTCTCTGGACATTTCTGATAACCAGAAATTTCATCTTCCTTAAATGTATTTCTACCTTTTAAAGAACACTGAACTGAAGAATTCATGAAAGTACCCTACTCTACATAAATAGACAATTTATTGACTGACTACACAATCCTGTTACTGTATGTCATTCGTGACTGAGTCACTTTTTTAAATGATATGATATAATCAAAATCAATCAATTAAGAGTTTTATCTTATGTTTTGTTTTGTTTTGTTTTTATAGATCTCAGCAAAGCATGAAGTGGATTTTAGCAGTGGTCATTTAATCAAATTCAGTAACGCAGAGTAATATTGCATTGTCTTGTTGATTTTAATTATATTTGCTAAATATTTTTATATATGTAAAATCCAATAAAAAGATAGAGCAAGATTTTATGAAACTGTTTCATCAGTAATTAGGCAAAGAAGAAAAAACACTATTGTAATGAAAAGAAATTGTGTCTAGTATGTAGCTGTTTGGGAGCAGAAAGTCTAAGCTGAGGTTAAAAAAAAGTGACTCACTTAAAAGAGAAAAAATACACATTAATGGGAAATTAGTCAAACTTTTAGTTATTAGGAATCACACATACACTGCATATCATAGAGAATTAGTTTGATAACAATTGAAATATTCCTATTTCGTTTTTCATGTAGCTGTTTATGACTGCTTTTTTGCAATGAGTTTGATGAGTTAAAATCAAAGTCTCTGGAGGCATTTCTGTCTATAGGATGGTAACTCAGATTTGACCTGTTGTCTTGCCTTTATGAATTCAAGATGCTGATAAAGACACACAAGCCAGGCTCTTGTCTTTGGATCCTGGTTTATAGGGGATAGTTGTGCTGAATCAGTGCATAGTATGCTGTCCATAATGTGCCTTTTTTCCATATGTGTCAACTCAGTGAACAGTGCTGACATGAAGGACCGGCTGATTTGCTCACTTTATTATGAGGCATATGTAGATTTCTTTGGCAGTAGGGTTTGTTTCAGGAAGGTAAAAGTGGGCCAGTGTGGGTACATTAGGTAAATTGGACAATAATGTTATGACCAATTATCTGGCCATTACATAAAATGGGTTTGTCCAAAAAAATTTACTTTCTTCATAAACTGTGATACAACCCACATGTGTAACAACTGGGAGATCTTCTGGGTTCTTCCTCTTATAAAAACATTGTAGGATCCTGTGCTTGGGGGATTCCAGGGAGTCATATGTATGCACGCTAGCACCATAAAGGTTGTTTGTTTGTTTGTTTTTTATCTCAAATGCCCAATTGACACCATAATGTAAGAGGACCGAGCATTCATTGTCACCTCAACACCAGGATCAATTAGAAGAACCAAAATTGTGTGGTAGGAATTATTTATTTATTTATTTATTTTTACAAGAAAAAGCCATTAATTGATGTACTGTAATAAATGAGCCTTTTCACAGTGACTGAGATAATTTTTTTAATCAAAAGAATAGAAAGAAAAATGAGGTAAACATTAGGTAGGATTTAATCAGTGGAAGACAGAAGAATTGTTGGGAAAATCCTTTTTTTTTTACAGTCTACATGACACAATTAATAAATAATAAAAAATAAAAATTTTATATTAAAGGACATGCTACTGATTGTAGAATTTAAACAAATAATCACACAAACGATTTATACTTGTAAAAAACACAGGCTTTTATATAATGCCATGTTAAATCCTACCATCGTCCTTGTTTAAACTAGATGAGCTCTTTTGCTTCCTGTTGTAGTCATGTGTGATCTGCGTTGATCCTTAATCTCATCATAATATAAAATATAATCTTTTTCAATAAGAGAAACATTTAGCTTATAAATCCATTTAATGACAAATATATTTTTTATCTAATCCTGAAACAACTGGTTTTATAACATCAGCAGCAAAACAATGGCTCAGAGAGAAATATATAGTGAGAGACAGTGTGTGGAAGTGAAAAAGCGAGTTAGTCAGACACATCCAGCACTCCATCCTGCCTTCCTGTGTTTGGTGACTCAGTGATGTTGGCTGACCGGCCATGATGAAGCCTTGCTCAATGCCCCCTGGTCTGAATCATCACAGAGATGAGTTCTCATGGGCTCTTTAGCCTAGACGACTCAATGTGGGTGTCAAGAATATGGGCTAGATATGAGATGTATTGGTGTGGGTGAGTGAGAGAACAGAACAAGTTAGAACACACAGGCAGTATCTTTTATGATAGCTGCTACTGCTGGAGATTTGTAGATTTCAAATATAAACTGAGTATAATCCTATAACATGTGGATGCAGTAAAAGGATGTTGTACATTGCATCTCGAAAATAAAAATATCATTAAAAAGTTTGTTTTCTTTTGTAATTGAATTCAAAAAGAGTAACTCATATTCTAGATTCATTACATGTAAAGTAAATGTTTCAATAATTATAGCTCGCAGGTCTTTAAAATAAAAAATCCAGAATCTTAAAATATTACAGCAATTGATTTTAGGTTTTAGTAAATTACTGTTCATACAGTCCAAATACAATGTATAGCTCTATGTATAGCTGTGTTTTTCAGTTTCCACACATGAGGACTGGACAGTTGTGCAGAAGAGAATCAGCCTTAAGCAGCCTTAAGAAAATTGACAAGCAAAGCCCCAATTCAATTCAAGAGCTTCACAAGTAGTGGAGTATACACAGCAGTGTACCATGCGTCCATCTGCTGACAAGCTTTATGGAGATGCCAATTTAATTTTCCAGCAAGACTTAGTACCTGCACACAATGCCATAACTACCATTAACTGGTGTTCTGCTCATGACATTACTGCCCTTGATTGGCCGTTTTTTTTATGGCGCATTGTCAAGAGGAATACGAAGAAGACCAGGTTGCTTTAAGAGCAGCCATCGCTTGGTTTGCATCTTAGAATCGGGTATTTCTAATCTTTCTCTTAATAATACACCAGCTGACCGCTTCCGTGCCATGGCATATTGATGGAGTATTTCATGCTAGAGGAACCTCTACTAAGTATTGAGTGCTTTAATTTACACAAATCATTTGTTATATAAATCATAGGTAAATCATTTTCATTTGATGGATCACACTAATCATAGAAAATATTCAAATATTTTAAAATACAGATTTTTTTTATTTGCATGAGCTATAATCCACAATCATTATGTTTTTATAATGTTCTAGTTATCCAAGATTACTATATAGTATATAATATATGAAATACCTATAGTACTATATATATTTGTGAAACTGTAAATTTTGGTGTGTGTGCGCCCTTTTGTGAGGTTTGTTTTTAACATTTATTCAAGAGTATACAGTTATAACAGGTCTGTAAAAAGGTCAGGAATTTGTCATGTCAGTCAAGTGTCCACTTTCTGTGACATACATGTACGTATATGGCCAGCTTACTAACAAATTGTGCCAGGCTCAAGTATAAAAATTTAACTAAAGCTGCGAAATGAAGTGTGTAGACAGGAAGGTGTGTAAAAAAACTTTAGGCAAATATCTAATACCCTAATTCTAGCCTATTCAATTGGATCAAGGGCATTGCATAGAAGCCATCAGCTTGTGCTACTGTTGACTGGCCAGCCAACTTGTCTGACCGGGTTTTATCTTGCCTCATGCCCTAATCTTCTGGCATATATGCTCTAGGATTCCCAGAGCATCTGGAGGAAACCCATTCAGCTTTGGGGAGAACATGCAAAATTTGAACATGCAAAATTTGTTTGTTCATTCGTTGGAAAAAGTGTAACTCACATTCTTCTGAAAATAAATTTCACTCAGAAAACAAGCAGTTAAACAGTGAATGGACAGAAAACTTGTTTCTGTCTGTTGGAGGCCTTGTGTTTATTCTACAATACATATCATTGTGTAAAGACTTCATTGTGTAAAGTCCAGGGGAGCTGCAGGAGCCAGAGTAGTAAAGGAGACATTGTGCTGCCTCTTGCGACGCGAAGAGGGCCACCTCTGCTATATAAAATCTTTCCCAGATTGACTGACTACGTAGGGGTGGAGTTTCCAGTCCCCATGTGTCACAGCTTGTCTGGATAGCAAGTCCACTCCTACATTCATGTGCCCCGGAATGTAAATCGCTCTGAGGGACAGGAACTTGTCCTGTGCCCAAAGCAGAACCTGGTGCGCTAGCTTGTTCAAGTGGCGCAAGCATAGTCCACCCTTGCGATTTATGTACGAGCCTACCACAGTGTTGTCCACCCGCACTAGGACATGGTAGCCTCTCAACTGCTGGAGGAAGTGTTTCAGGGCCAGAAACAGAGTCATCATTTCGTGGCAATTGGTGTGCCATGCGAGAAGATGACCTCTCCAGCATCCAAGACCACACCCCAGCCCATGAGGAAAGACGGACCTAAAGTGGGACCCAAAGTCAGAAATCGGGGTCTGAACCACATAGAAAGGGTACGAAGCCCCGGCGCGTAACCCTTATTAGCCTCTGGGTATTGGCCCTTGAGTGAAATCCCCTGGCTCTTAGCCACAACTGAAAATACCCTCATGTGCAGAAGGCCCAAAGGCATCACCGTGGATGCAGCTGCCATGAGACCTAAGATCTTTGAAAGTGATGGTCACTTTCTGGCCTAGCTTGATTTCCCTTCAAGGTGTTGGAGGATGGGTTTGACACGAGTGGGAAACAGCTGTGCCCGCCTTGTGATCAAATCCCATGTGACACCCAAATATGTTGTCCTCTGAACGGGAAAGAGAATGCCTTTCGTAGTGTCTCAATCCTAAAGAATGGAGATTAGCTAGGACGACATCCCGATGTCAAAGCGTTAGTTATTAAGACTAACCTAGGATCAGCCAGTCGTCTATACAATTCAGAATACGGATGCCCTGGAATCATAGAGCCAGAGCTGCATCCGTGCATTTTATATGTGCGGGGTAGGCCAGATAGAAGGACCCGATACTGGTTAGCTTCGCCCCCAAAAGCAAACCTCAGGAACCTCCTGTGTTGTGGCAGTATTTCTATATGAAAATATGCGTCATTCAGGTTGACCGTCACAAACCAAACCTCTGGTTGAATTTTAGAAACGATCATTTTGGCTGTCAACATTTTGATGTTCAGCCCAAGAAGATGTAAAATTGGACGCAACCCTCCCATCTCTCGTCTGGAAGGGGAACATAATCTATGGCCCCCTTTCCCAGTCTGTAATTGCCAATTCAGCAGATGCACTCGTTCTGGTTTCATGGAAGTGAAGACCACGCCATTGAAACGCGGAGAACAATGTGCAAAGGGGGGGTGGGGGGGTGTTAGGTGTCCAGCATCCTGAAACAAGGCAGGAAGGAACCAAGCACCTAACATTTCGATTGAGACCGCTGCTTCTCGAAACACCAGCGGTGGCGGAGATTAGACAACGGCCCCCAAGGGTGCCAGGGAGGAGTCTTATTGGAATTTTTACACATCCCTCCCCAGGGGGAGACACCCCCGTGGTCCTGGCCACGTCAACCTCAGGACTTTTTGGCGGAGATAATGCTTCTCAGGTCCAGTGCTTTTTTTTTCTTTGAGGCAGATTGCAAAGTGAGACGAGTCCCTCCCCTGTCTCTACGAGGGGGGAGCTGGCTTGGCACACTCTCCTTCTGCGCCTCACATCTTGTGGGGACCAGACCTGGTCGGGACTGGGTGGCCGACAGTCCTGACTCCTGAGCTTGGCAGGGGAGAAACCTCACAGAGGTCTGCTTGTAGAGCTTTGCCTCCTGAACCTAGTGGCGGCATTGTTTATAGCATTGCCAAAGAAGCCGGAAAGCGAGAGGGGGGGCATCAAGGAGGAAAACGCGATCCCTGATCTCGATGCCCATGAGGTTTAATCACAGAAGTCTCTCCGTGGCAACCGCGGCAGCCATAGAACGGCCAATAGCACAGACCGTCTGCTTGGTGGCATGGAGAAATAAGTCTGTGGCTCGGCGCCATCAATAGACCTGCCAGTGCTCAGAACTCTTAGCAGGTGAGCTTGGTATGCCTGCAAAACTGCCATGGTGTGTAGGGTAGCACCAGCCTGAAAAGCTTTCCCCACCAACGAAGATGTTAGTCTACACGGCTTGGTGGGCAATGTGGGCTTTTTCAGGGAGGATGAGCTCCCAGGAGAGAGATAGCTCGCAAGCGTCTCTTCAATCTGGGGTATCATCATAAAACAGGGGATGAATAAGGCTTATTCCATGAAAGAGTTAATTCGCCAAAAAAGGGGAGGAACCCTCGTTGAGGCCCCTCCCCTGGCCACCCGAAAGAAACCTGTCGTCTAACTTTGCGAAGTGCCTTTATAGGGAGATCACAATGCTTGCACTTTCCTTGAACCCAAGCACTCAAGAAAAAGTCGTGGAGATCACCCTCCGAAAGAAATCACACGGAGGCACGCATCTCTCAACCAACTCTTGCCATTATCAATAAGTAAAGTTTTTCTTTCCTACCGTGATTCTGTTGCACACATACACGCAAACACAAAGCGGTCCTGAAGACAAAAAGATCTGAGGATGTTTCCGGTTCACTCCTATTTATAACCTGCAGGTGCACCTTATTCGGTGACGTCATGTCTGGCAGAGGTTATAAGCCGAGGTATTCAGCGGTTTTGACATACACAGGCTTCACAACCGGAAACATAGCGTTTTCACGCAGCATCGAGTGTAGCTTTTGAAAGGGAACCCCAAAACACTTAATTGATTTAATTAAGAAAACTCAGATATCAGACACTTTAACCACAAGTGAAGTAGAGGCCCTTACATTGAATGTCTTTGAGATGCTTTTTGACAAACTGAGCAAGGCATAGATGATGTATTTAGCTGAATTGGAATAACTCACAACAATAATGTAGCACTGTTCCTTTACATTACAATATTTAATGGTGAATGCTTTCAAGAAAGTTACTTGGACTAATTCCTGAGGACAGACACGTGATTAGCAAGATAATATTTATTGAATATTCATTCTTTGACTGTATTCATTCAATATATTAACATGATGATAACAGATGGGTCACCTATGATGGTATGCAGGACACGGAGCCTATCCAGTTGATTGGTGATTGTGGCTCCACAGCTAAGCACTACATTGCCTTATCTATTGAAACCTCTTATGTGTCAAACTACAAGGTAACACTTTGTCATAGCAGTTATTAACTTTCTTTGTTGTCCCTCCAGTTTACAGCGCCACTTTTGCTATCAGTTGTTATGTTGCAAACATGTCAGTACAATATATTATTTGCTCATCCACAATGAACATAATATACGTGGCAAACAGAATACATTGAGATGTTTATGTAACGAGCTGCTGTTTGCTTTCTGGGCAAAATTTTTCATCAATATGGGCAGAGATTAAACAGTCGTCCAACTTGTGGCGAAACTTTTTCTGTTTCAAAGAATGTTCTCACTTTGTTTCTCCTTGATCTAATGATGGGATCTATACATGTATTGAAAGTGATGATATTAGTGAACATTCCATGCTTTAAACATTCCATGTTTGTCTCTGGTAAGGAAAGGTTTTCACAGGAAGCCAAGGAGCTGGTATCATATCTATTTACAACTCATTGGCATTCAGTCATCAGATGACCTGTGTCTGTTATTGAGGCTGACAGGTTTTGAATTTCTTTTACTGTGCATGTGAATCATCTTTCTCACATATGAATGTCATTAAAAATAATAATCTCACATCCCACACTGCACATTATCTGCACCACTGTATGCACATTGCCCTGATAATGACAGAAAATTGTCTTTTTTCTCATTAGATGGAAACTGTTCGATAAGTAAGATTCATATATTTTGTTAACAGGTATTAATCACATTTGAAATAAAGATGGATTTTACCAGGCTTTATGTTGAAGTTTGTTGTGATATGCCATATTATGCAATTAATGTACTACTGGTGTGGTACGGCTCACATGGACTGATTATGTTTGTATCTGATGCAATATAAATATATAATAAAGGTTTTGCTAAAATACTATACACTAATATTCTGTTTTTGCTGGACAGTTACATGCACTGATGTTTTTTTTGTTGTTGTGCATTTCCAAATTATAGGATAAGCACTCCAATGGTATTGCTCTTCTTTACCATGAGAAAAAATATTACTCACAGTTTTGACCATTTTTCTCAGACCCCTTGTTTGATATCATTTTTAATAAACTAGACTGCTTACCGAACTAATTAAATAGTGTGTTTGCTTTGTCTGCTGCACACAATGCCACTGTTTTCATTAAGGCACACACAAAGCAAACACCACATGCTAATTTGTTTATTACATTCTACATAGATCAACCTATACAGTCATGAGAGGTGCACAAAATTTTATCATCTTAAAGTCATAGTATAAATACTTCAATAAATGAGTATGCAAGCGTGCATGGCATGGTATAAGCAGCAAGCATAGAGATGAAGAGTGTTTCATACTGTAGTTTTTGAGGTAGTTGCACCAAAAATTGTTCAATTAAAGCAGAGCCATGGTATTTTTCATTGTGAGTGTATGGAAACAAAAATGAGCCTGAAATTTTGAGCTGTGTGGCTGATAAAAGGAGAGTGTGGAGTCTAAACCAGGATTAGTTAGTGGTGCTTTTAGGGTGGATGATGTAATTGCTATGATTTTACTGTTGTGCTTTTGAAAGTCTGCATTTATCCAGGTCTTTAGGTCCATCAGAGAGTCAATTAGTGCAAGAGTAGACATTGTGTATGTAAGCATTATTAGAATTGCGATGGAATGGCAGATTATTCTGTCTGATAATATTTATGTACAAAGTAAACAACAGCAGGTCAGCAACCTAGTCATGGCGAACACCATACAATAAGTTGCCATCTGTCACAGAAAAAAAACTGGAACCAGGAGAGGACAGTATCAGTAACATTCATCATATATGTCCTTAAAAAAGGGAACATAGCCTCATGTAACATTTTCATATTAATATTACTGTATATTATAATTTATAAAATAAATTAAGTTTGTAATGGATTGTACAGTACCTAATTCTATTGAATTCGTTTATTTTTTAACCACTATTTACCATTAGTTATGTTTGTTCAATTTGTATATTTTACTTGAGTGGAAATCCTACCATAAATTTAAATATGTTGATTCCTGAATCATTTTCTCAGTCTGGTAAAAACAGCAGTGAGGTCAAAAAGAACAAGCAACCCTTATTCTTCATATGCTTAGTAATTGTTATATTTAAGCAATATTACATTATTTTATTTATTAATTTTTTCTTTATTTATTTATTTTGCTAAGTTTGTTTAGAATTAACAAAAACTTTATTTATATTAAATTGAGATATATAAAATATATATATATAACATAGTATGGACGCGGGTGATTTTCATCCCTCTTAATGTTAGAACACCTGTGATGCAGAGTAATGCATATAGTTAAATGCCCCCGGTGCTGTTGTGCTTTATATGGCCATTCGTGAACTGCCTCTCGTTCATTCAGATTCCTCTGTCATAACTTACTGTTGTAGAATTTCTATTATTCTACCATATCTACGTACATTCACTGATACTTAAATTATCAAATACTTTTATGCCCAAGAGACCACCAATGCTGCGTAGTAATATTGAAAAAGTGTATCTAGATATTATCTATATACTATAGTATATGTATATAAATCTATTAAAAATGCATGAACAATTCAAGCTGGAAGAATGCTATGAGGACAAATTATGTTATGTAACTCTTTCTGAATCTATTTTAATAAAACTGGTTTAAATGAATGGGCAATGAATGTGGCCCCAACACAGATCATTATGATTTAGCTATCTATGACACTAATCGAAAAATAGTATTCAAATAACAAAAGCATACTGGAATGTAATATATACACAAGACTGGCAAATCATTATAAAACAGCTGTTGTGTAATCTTTTCTTTTAAAAACTAAAACTCAATAAAAATCAATAGAATAATAATCAAATGATAATCAAGCAAAAATACCTGTATATATTTGTCCATTATTAGCAGTAGGGATGGGTTTCTGTGGTTGGCTGGTGGGGGGACAGACTGGAGAAGTCATGCAAGTGGAACAAGCTCCATTGAGATGGCGTAATCTGATTCAGAAAGCTGTCTATCACAAGGGAACCCTCACAGCCGCCTGGCTTGATCTCATGGACTGAATGCCTCTTTAAATCCACTGAGAGCTGCAGAAGGGTCATGTTACACATTTGCACATCCATAAAAACAAAGCGACGCAATCTGTGCCCTCAACCTGGCTGACAAAGACACTACAAGAGTGTGCTTTTATCAGAGAGTTGGGTTACACGGCACCAAGAGATGGTGTATACTCTGAAAAGCAAGGCAAGGAGGAGAGAAAGAAGGAAAATGGGAGAGAGAGTAGGAAGGATAGACAGACTTTCTCCCAAAGGAATCATAGAGTTAATGCAGTATTGATGGCCAGTGACCATCTGTGCTCTTTCACTCTCACTCACTGTAACAAGAGATACTCAAAGTACATCCATGTGTATTAAACCGAGACTTGTCAGTAAGGAGCAGAGTCTTGTCTGTCTTTGAGAGTAAGTTTCTTACTACCTGGCCATTGTTTTCTCTCTCTCTCTCTCTCTCTCTCTCTCTCTCTCTCTCTCTCATTCTCTCTTCCATTCCCTACCTCTTTCTCTTTGTTATACAGTAGATGATGTACTGATTGCACCTCATGGCAAGCTGAGTAAGTTCTGTCATTTTCTATTTTTTATTTACTAAGACAACACATGAGCTCACACTGGAAATATTTTTCATTAACGTTTACTACTTTGCTAGATGGTAATCAAATCTATGATTTTTTAATTGTTTATCAGATATGCTGACCATGCAGCAACACAAGCCTTATAGTATGATTAAAAAGACTCCCTTTCCATGGACTATGTAAATATTCAGCACTAAAACATCCCGATAGATACTGTAGGTATTACAGTAGGCAAGAGATTACTAGAGGAAACAAATCCATGAGCATGTTTCTCTCTTACTAGATCATTTAATGATATCAAACATTAGATCACGTCAATCAAAATTTTATAGAGTTTTGCCCTCTTCTGCCCCTCCTATTATCCATAATATATCTGGCTAATGAATTAATCAGAAGTGCAATACTATACAAATATCAGTATTTACCAATGTACAGTTGCAGTAGGATGATCACACACATGCATCATGAAAATCTTGGCCATATTGGGCTTTCAGTGATTTCTTTGAACTGGTCTTTTTTGCATCCTCTCAACTTCCTATTAGTGATCATAGTAGCTTCTCTTTGCCAACATAAAAATGATTTCATAAGCAGCACCGACTGAATTGACCAACGGACAGTACAGTGGAAAAGTCCAAGGAGCTCAGTACAGAGCTGAAAGAGTGGATGGAAGATTTACGCAAGTCAGGAATTCTCTTGGAGCCATTTTGCAATAACTGCAGATTGCAAGAACAGTTTAAACACCTCTACATAAGGTATTCGGAGGTGTTGCCACTTTGCCTAGGTCTGGAAAAAGATCCAAATTATCAGACTCAACTGAGAGGATCAAGAAAATCCCAGGAACCATCAAGGCACAGGCCTGCCTTGAACTGGAAACTGCTGGGACAGTTTCCAGTTCACTGTATACAGTCAAGTGAGTTTTACATCACCATGGACTTAAATCAAATGTTTTATGTTCCACCTTTAAGATCAAGTATTGCAGCTGACCACATGGACAAACAAAAATCTGTCTGAAGGAAAAAGTGTGGTCTAATATCAAACCAATATAGCTATTATCAATATGTATGTATGCATATTTTAAAACTTTTTACTCTGTCTTGATTTTACAACACAAATACTACTACTACTACTACTACTAATAATAATAATAATAATAATAATAATAATAATAATAATATGCACACCAAATTATTGGGACTGTCTTCATATACCTTTTACAATCATTCTACACAAAAAGATTAGTTGATAAAAGAAACAAACAAACATTGAAAGCCCAGTTTTGTCGTTGTATTCATGTCCGTGTGTGTAAGGTTCCAACCACAACTGAATGTCTGTCATTAGCAAAGAAAACAGAGTTAAACATAACAAACCTGCGAAAGCATTTGAACTCTTTGTGGCTCAGATGAAACCATGGAAACAAACATTTAACCAAGCCATAATGTGCATTGCTTAATTTCCATTTTTGGATTTGTTTTTGAAGTAAGGTACAAAGTTATAGGGCATTTGTATAATAAGTGTCTCCAGCAAAAGGAAATTATTTAAAACATGCTGAAATCATATGGCAAGCTATGATTAATAACATAACTATTTATACATTAGTACATTATACATTGATTAATACATACCTGTTTATCGACATTCCACACATAAAGTTTACTCTTGGTAAATCATATCTTCACTACTAGTCCTGGAAACTTTAAAAAGCATACAAAGCTACTAAATGCGTGAATTTATCCACTCTGCATCCAATGTTTCCAGGATACGATCTGGATCTGTCACATCCCTGACCTAATGATTAAGTGGTTTTAACAGATAATACAATAAAATATGATTTAATTAGAGGCTCTAATCGAATTCGAAACAGAAACAGATGTGAGTGATTAGTGACATTTGATGTACTGGGGCTAATGGGTACATCTGCACAGTATTAAAACACAGTGAAACTATGCGTACATCTGAACAGCCATATGTGTTTCTACCATGACCGGTTAAGCTGGAAGAACATGATTGTTTAAAATAACTTTCTATAAAATACCTTGAGAAACAAAGATGTTTCAGGATAACAATGCCCTTGTGCACAAAACCAGCTCCTTGATGTGCCAAGACATGGGTTGTTCAAGAAATACATACATGATAGTCATGTCCACAAACTTTGGGCTGTATGAGTTTAATTCAACACTCCAAAAGTGAGCATAATCATAAAAACTAAGGAATCTGGGAATCATGAAAACGATAAGCATATACACACAGGTAACTCTCTCATGAAGCCATAATAATAATATAGCAAGATTCAGCTGTACAGCATTCTCTAAAGCATACTAAGCTGGATCGGTTGAGTAAACATAACCCCCAAAATTACTGAAGGATTAATAGACTAGAAAAGTCTATCTACAATGAGAACTGTAGCCTTCAGCCATAGATGTATCGGTTCACCCACTTTTTAATCGACTGTAATGATTTGTTTACATGGTTTAAAAGTGAAACTGTGCTTTGTCACAGAGGTACATAAGAATTAGGTAGTAGATAAAGCATTTGACATCCATTCTTTGGAATAACCTCTATCTCTATCCTTCTCTTTATCTCATTTCCTTAACCAGGCAATTCTTTCTATAAAAGCTAGCTTTACACTTCACCTAAACAAACAACACAGATGCAAATATCTCTTTAAGCTGCTTCATCCTCTAGTGTTCTCGCCCACAGATCAGTAGAAAAGAAAAGTTCCCCCTCCATCCCCAAAATCCACACACATTCTCTCTTCATCTCACCCTCCCACACACTGACCTGTACTCACTCAGATGTGCAGTGCTGCTGGAGGAAATGCTGCTTTTATCACATCCCTGTGTGTTTCTCTCGGTCAGTGGAAAGATATCTAAAGCGTTTTCAAAGCTATGAATATGAAAGGTTGGTAGAGGAGCCAAAGAAGTATGTAGGGAAAGAAACAGCCACCCATTACACAGAACCGGATTTCTATCATAGCACCACCAGTCAGGCTTGTTAATGAGATAAAAAGATAATAGATAATGAAAAAAAAACATGTTTTCTCATCAAAACAATCAGCCCATCAATGCCCAACTTATCACTCACTCATTCTTTCTGCCATTTATCCTGTACATGGCCATGGGAAGCCTGGAGCCTATCCTAGAAAACCATGGGCACTAGGCACGGTACATCCTGGTGTCCATTACAGGGCACAAGCACACACACTCTCACAATCACTCACCCATTACAGGCAATTTGGCAACAGCAATTAGGCAATAACATGTCCCAGCAGCATGAACCCAGCAAGCATGGAGAGAACATGTAAACTCCACACCCACAGACCCAAAGTGGGATTCAAACCATTGCCTCTAGAGATGTGAGGCCACAGTGCTAACCACTATGCCATCATGTCACTTCATTTCAAATTAAAACATATTATTTAACAACTACTATGATTTATTCAGTAGCTACAGTGAAACTTGTTATGAAGATGTGGAATTATGGGTATTGCAAGTCTGCATCCCTCAATGAATGCTGGGAGCTTATGGAGTTAACGATGTCCATAACAGCTGCTTACTAGTAGAAGCATCATTGTAACTATCAATACAATTCAACATTTTACTGAAACATATGCTTGTTTTTAATTGATTTATACTGTAGTACTGTTAACCCAGTGAACCTTCATCCAGCAGTGCCATCACTGAGTCACTAGTGTGTCATGTAACGCACCAGCTAATCATTAATTCAGAGATAATGAAATAACAAATCTCTATTGAGCAAAACAATCACAACATCTATTAAAGTAAAACATGAGGCAGAAAAACATTTGAGATTTGAGCAGGCTTTAAAACTATTTAAGAAATAATGTCTAATTGGTAGGAACTTATAAAGGATAGTGATCTAATTGTTAATTTTTACTTTATTTCCAAACCCTGTTAGAATCTCATTATCAAGGCTGTCTCTCTGGGAATTTTAGTCAGGTACATACAGTAAATGACGTGGTTTTGGTATTTTCGTCTCTTTACATCACCATAAAAATGTGATTGATGTAGGCTTTCAGCTTTAATTCAAGGACTTACAGCTATTTTCACAGGCTCAAAGGTAGCTAGACAAATACTGTACATGTACTTTATGTATGCCTGTCCAGCCAGACTTTCTCACAGCATCTCACAAAACTGGCTGGACATAATTTAATAAAATTTTGGCAGTTCTTAGGTACTGTATTAGCCTGAAGGTAAACCTGTGCCATAAATGAAATCAAAATGTTGAGTAGAAGGGAAGTTATAAGCAGTTATGTGCCAGATTATGTCACAGAGTCACATATAGCGTTTTTCCCTTGAGGTGGGCATGGCTATACTTGTCAATCAACAGAGCCAATCAATGCGATAGTTTACCTTGTATAGACAGAGTATGCAGAAGACAAAAATCATTAAATCCTCAGGAAACAGGTCGACTCTTTGTCTCAATGGTTCCGAATCCGTGGCGTTAATAAGAACAAGGTTGTTAGAGCAAACATATCCACAGCAGTCCGAGATCAGGGCATGTAAAATACTTGAACTGAGAGCCCAGTGTTATGTGCTTAAATCTAAATGTTAAGTAGAAGTGAAGTTATGAGTAGTTATGTGCCAGATTACAACAGCATCACACAAAACTGGCTAGACAGAATTTAATGTAACTTTGGCAGTCAATAGATATCTGCCTGAAGTTTAAGTTTAAGTGAAATCAGAATGTTGAGTAAAAGTGATGTTGCATTGAATAATCTACTTTGAAATAAACTAGGAATAAGCGTCTTGCTCGATGTTAACAAAAACCTCTACAATAGATATCAATTAGAAAATTGAAACTTTATATTTTCTCTGGGATTAGTTCATATTTTCACTGCGGAAGATACAGTGCTAAAAGGGTGCTGTATAAGTGAATCTGAACTCACTGGAGTCATTTCATGACAAAACTTAATCATTATCTGATCTACATTTTCAATTTCTAATCTGTGATTCATTCGCAAATTACTGAACAGGGAGTGTATTTGGCTAACGACAAAAGAAGTACAACTTCTTTGGTAAATAGGTGTTAACAAGCATCAACAAGGTGTAAGATACTCAACCTTACAAAATTGTATTTCTTTGTATTAAGTTCTGTCATACAGACAGACATCTACGTGGGCTTAAAATAATAAATAAATAATGATTCATAATAAATTATTGATTATATTAAAGCGGATCATCTTATTTTTAGCTTTAAGCTTTTAACTGTTCCTACAAATGCTTTCCCTGTCAACAATGGGTACTAATAGTCGTCAATAAAAACCAGTGACCACTGGAATCCATACAAGCTTATTCCATAACACAGCCTTCAGAATATTTGACAGATGATGAGGTATGCACTGGAACATATGCCTTACCTTTCCCTCTCCATAATGTTCTCTTACAATAATTGTAGTACAAGTTACATTACATTAGGTTACTTTATTTATATCTACAGGTAAATTTGTTTTGCAGTAAAATGATAGTAGTGACATCAATTTTAAAACACATATAAAACAAAATATGACACAACAAAATAACAATAACATACATAATGTATACATAATACAAGTGCTTAAGGCTCCACCACTCAAAATTAGATATATATTGTATCAGAACTGGCAGAATCCTGCAACAATTAACTTTTAAGGATTCATTATTAATGATTCATTAATTATTCATAAGTATTACATAAATTATGTGTTAATTATTCATACATTTTTAATTCAACTTTAACATTTTCAAGAATTTCGCAACTATTTAATATTTGGTATCTTCAACACTTTTACATTTCCCAACCTTAAGTCATCATGAAATAATAAGGGAAAAGTTAACAACTGGGCATTAAACTGTCATTAGTCAAATGGTCATTTACTTTTGTGCCCGTGAAAAGGTTCAAGAAGTATGTACAGTGAAAGGTACAGCCTGTGAAAGGTGCCTTGTTAAAATGGCTGTAATTTGTAAATAATAAATGTTGTTAAACCTATTGAATTGAAGCTAAAAATATGCACTTCGATCACTTCATTTCAAATCCATTGTGGTAATATACAGATGCAAATTAAGACAATTTGTAATTGTTCTGCTCAAACACAGCTGCTTAAACAGATTAATATATTAATTACTAATTAACTAACCCTAACCCTAGGTTCAGTGGGTGTGTGTAGGTGTTGGTGAACTATTGGACACTGGCCCACCAGGACTGGAGTTGAAGACCCCTTGTCTACAGTCTGAGTTTTTATTAATCCCACTATTAATCCTGACCCCAAAAAAAACGTACATCTTATTCTTTCTTCATCTCATCATAACATCTGAGACAGAAAAAGTTTGCAGGTCAATGAACTCTAAGACTAAATTAGAAATGAGGTTACCAGAAATGGTTGCTTTAATTTTCTATGTGCTTGTTAGCAACCTGCTGTGTCAGCTCTGTCAGGGCTGCATGTTCTATCTGAACGCAGAAGGATGTGTCTCAGGAGACAAGAAAGTTTCTCTTGCTTTTCCTCCTGCTTCTTTCAATTAGGTGCTAATCAGCACCACTGCCTGTCTGTCATCTCTTTGAAGTTTGTTGCATTAAAAGAAATGAGGCACATTTTCTCGTCCTTTTCTTTTACCTTTGTGTTACAGACCAGACACACACACACACACACACACACACACACACACACACACACACACACACACACACACACACACACAGTACATGCTCACAGGCCTCATTACTGGATATATAAGGAACTTAATATAACTAGATATGCTGTTATAGCAAAACAACTGGGCTTTATGATTAAACCAGTTTTATGCTTCTAGAATTGTAATAAGAACTTTTTTGTGCATCTATCAATTCCAGTTGTAGAATCTCAAATAGGCCCAACTGTAAGTATAGAGTACACATCAATATTCTTTAAAATAGTGAATTAACAAATAATAAAACAATAATCAGGGCATTCAACTTTTATTTTAAAGAGAAGACATAGTACATATTGAGAATAATTGCATTGTAAGAATAGCATAAATGAATAAATAAACTAGAATAAATATATTTTCTTTTATTAAACAGTTTAACGTCTTGCCTACTGTGTATGTACAGTATGTTCGCCCCATTCTTGGTGAGTTCTTCTGGTTTCTCTGGTTTCCTCCTACAGTCAAAAGACATTCGCCTAGCTTGATTGCTGTTCCCAAATAGTGTGTGATTGGGTGTGTGAGTGTGCGCCAATGACCAAGTTTATCTGGGTTCTCCAAGAACCATGCACCAGATGAGCAGTATAGACAATGAATGAATGAGCTACATTTGGAATTAGATGTGGAGCCTACATATATATTTTTAGAATTTAATAGACAATTACTTCCCTTTTAAACATATACTGATGCATTGATTCATCAGAGCTGGAAATTGCTGAACGTCAAGAAAGTCGGTATGGTGATTCAGCCATTCTTATTCTTATTCTGATTCAGACTTCTTATCCAAATTAATTGTGCTATTGCGCAACCAAAGCTCATACTACTGTATATCAGCAGTAATGCAGTGTCTGATCTGTTACAAATATTGTGGCATCGTGGGCACAACGAACTACCAAAGAATGAATCAACACTCCTTGTTACGCCCCGGTCTAGGTCGGGCCGTAACAGGAATGAAAAAGAAAAGAAAAAAAGGAAAAAGGGGGTGAGACCAAAAATGCGTTTGCTTAGTGTTTATTTACAAACAGTGAACAAGCAAATCCCCAAAAGGTGGCCGTGAGCTTCAGAAGCCGACAAGGCCAAAACAATAAACAAAATGCCCTCTACCTAGTACCAAACGTGAAACAACTAACCTGCACCAAAACTAAAGAAAAAGAAATACAAAGTTCTTCCCTTACTCCCTTGCTAACCACAAACCAAGAGAAAACAGGGTGTAAACAAAATGGCGTCGACTCCCTACTAAGCCACCAATTACAAAACTATGTACAAATATATACATAATGTATTTACAATCGGGCAACCAGAACCAAACAAGGGCATACACAAAAACGTAGTCGGAAACGTAGCACGAGGTCATACACAATATAATTTTACAAATTAGCAACAGAAAAACAGTAAGCAAAGACATGGTCTAAAGTATTGTTGTCTGAAGGCCTTAAATAGGCCTCTGGGTTTCCTGGATACCCAATCATCTGGCAGGAGGCGGGACCAACAAAGGGCAGGCAGGGCAGCAACCAATAGATTGCAGGTACACTGAAGAGGTAGGGACCTGCAACAACAAGAGAAGAAATGCCCCCTCCCACTAGCAGAGACATAGCACACCTAACCAGACACAAAACAAATAAACTCAATATCGTAACACCCCCTCCCTTAAGAGTGAACATCCTGTTCACAATTAGAATCATAGCATCAAGATAAAGAGTCGGCCACTATATTTTCAGATCCTTTCTTGTGCCGAATATTTAGGTTAAAACCTTGCACAATTAGGCACCATCGCATGAGACGTTGGTTGCTGTTTGACATACGATGCAAAAACACGAGAGGGTTATGATCTGTAAAAACTGTAATGGGGTCAGTGCTGGAACCAATGTAAACTTCAAAGTGTTGAAGTGCAAGCAAAAGCGCAAGGGCTTCCTTCTCGATAGTGCTGTAGTTTAACTGGTGACGGTTAAACTTATGAGAAAAGTAACTTACAGGATGATCTATACCATCTGCATCCTCCTGAATCAAGACAGCACCAGCACCCGTATCACTGGCATCCACCTCAAGTTTGAAAGGTCTGAAAAAATCAGGAGCAAAAAGGACAGGTGCACTACACAAAAGCGATTTAGCAGACTCAAATGCTGCGTCACAACTAGGAGACCACACAAAAGGAACAGAGTTACGGAGGAGAGATGTAAGAGGCAAAACCACTTCAGAGAAATTTATACAAAAGCTTCTGCCATACCGAGAAAACGTCGAAGCTCTCTTCTCGTTTTTGGTGCCGGAAATGCAACAATTGCCTTAACTTTGGCATCTAGTGGGCGAACTGTACCTTGTCCCACCTGTTTACCAAGGTACGTAACAGTGGCATGACCAAACTCACATTTTGCTAGGTTTAATGTTAAGGTAGCTTTCTGAAGGCGTGAAAATACACCGTTTAAGGTA
>JAAGKR010002519.1:0-67220 GCA_011419295.1 Clarias macrocephalus | reverse complement strand
TGAAGGCCTTAAGTAGGCCTCTGGGTTTCCTGGATACCCAATCATCTGGCAGGAGGCGGGACCAACAAAGGGCAGGCAGGGCAGCAACCAATAGATTGGAGGTACACTGAAGAGGTAGGGACCTGCAACAACAAGAGAAGAAATGCCCCCTCCCACTAGCAGAGACATAGCACACCTAACCAGACACAAAACAAATAAACTCAATATCGTAACACTCCTACAGTACAAATACAATGGAACATAACAATTAGTTGAGAGCTATAGTACATGGGTAATATGTCTTGAGTGTTAACCATGAGTGTTTTTTACATTAATTATCTGAAACTTTGTGTAAACATTGTTGTGTTTTTAGTTTACAATCAAGTTCAGTTTTGGCCAATATTGTTTAGAGTAAAAAATGAACAATTTTTAGAACTTTCATACAATGATTTGAAGCTTTCTGAAGCATGAGCTTTCTAACAGACCAACCCTGAAATTATTCTTAGTGATGCAATGTACAGTGTCTCAGTGACATTTATAGGTAATACCCCATCTAGAGCTGATTTAAAGTGCATTAAAGGCTAAATGTTTAAATATGGTGTCAAATAAAGGGTACTTGGAATGGTTGCATTGTTCACAGTGAACCATTATACACTGAATTTAATGAAATGTCCACCTTGACAGATTCAAGTCAAATTTGATAAGCTAATTTTGTAATTAATTCTTTTTAAAAAATAATAATATCAAAAAAGCATGAAATAGAGCAGAGAACACAATGTCTACAAGAAATTGAGAATGTATCATCACAGTAGCAAGCGAGTAAGCAGGGGACAAAAATAAATAAATAAAAAAATATCACGATTGCTGCCACAGCTAAAGACAGATGATTTTCATTAAATGGCAAAAGAGATGTATATGAGACATAGGAGATTGAGCATACCATGTGGAAACCATTAGACTGGTGGATATTAAATACTTTGTCAGTATACCATGGCCCTGAATGCATAAATATTGAATATATAAATTAATAATTGATTTATTTCAAATCAAATTCAAATTCAAATTTTATTTGTCACATACACAGTCATATACAGTACGATATGCAGTGAAATGCTTATACGACCGCCCGTGACCTTAACATTTTTAAAAAAATGAAAATAAGGAAATAAATAGTGAATAGTGAAATAGAATGGAAATAGAGGCGTTAAACTATAAAACAAGATGCTAGATACAAAAGTTTTCAAAAATATAGGAAATCTGAAATATAAAATACAACAACTTATAAAAACTTTAAGTCTGTACAAATATTGAGGTAGTATTTGACGGAAATGAGATGAGGGGAAATGTGAAAAAAAGTCCTTGAAGTGTGCAAATGTACATATATGTGCAAATGTGCGTTTGACATAATTGTCCGTTCTGTGTGTGCAAAAAATGCAGAGGTGTTTTAGTCCAGTGTATTGGTTTGATTGAGAGACCGTATCGCCTGTGGGAAGAAGCTCCTCCTCAGTCTCTCTGTATTGGCCTTGAGGGAGAGGAAATGCTTTCCAGACCAGTCCATTGCTGGGGTGGCTGAAGTCCTTCATGACCTTCCTGGCCTTGGTCCAGCACCGCTTGCTGTAGATAGAGTGCAGGTCAGGGAGCTCAGTTCGGATGATGCGCTCAGCTGATTGCACCACCCTCTGTAGGGGTTGTCTGTCCTTCATGGTGCTGTTCCCAAACCAGGTTGCGATGTTTCCCATCAGGATGCTCTCTATGGTGTAGGAGTAAAAGTTCCTGAGCACCTTAGAGGGCAGTCTAAAGGCTCTCAGGCGTCTGAGGTGGTAGAGATGCTGTCGGGCCTTTTTCACCACGGTGTTGATGTGATGTGAACACCAAGGTACTTGAAGCTGTCCACTCTCTCCACTGGGCTCTCGTTGATGACGGGGGTCTGGTAGTTCCTCTCCTGCTTAGTGCTAAAGTCCACTATCAGCTCCTTTGTCTTACTGACATTTGGAAGAAGGTTGTTCCTCTGGCACCAGTTCTCCAGATTTTCAATCTCCTTCAGGTAGGCTGTCTCATCATTGTCAGAGATCAGGCCTACCACGACGGTGTTGTCAGCAAACTTAATGTTGGTGGTGGAGCTGGTAGTCGCCACACAGTCATGCGTGTACAGAGAGTACAGCAGGGGGCTCAGAACACAACCCTGTGGGGCTCCAGTGCTGAGAGTGAGAGAGGCTGAGACGTGTCCACCCATCCTTACTGCCTGTGGTCTCCCAGTTAGGAAATTAGAGATCCACTGACACAGAGATGAGCTGAGTCCCAGGTGCTCCAGCATGGTGGTGAGTGTAGAGGGAATTATGGTATTAAATGCTGAGCTGTAGTCGATGAAAAGCATTTTAACATAATTCCCCCTTCTAGTGTCCAGGTGAGTGAGTGTTGTGTGGAGGAGATGAGAGGTGGCATCATCTGTAGAGCGGTTCGGGCGGTATGCAAACTGTAGTGGATCCAGAGTGTTGGGTAGTGAAGAGATGATGAAGTCTCTGACCAGCCGTTCAAAGCACTTCATCACCACTGATGTGAGGGCTACAGGTCTATAGTCATTGAGGGAAGCAGGATGGGGTTTCTTCGGAACAGAAACAATGATGGACTCTTTGAAGCATGTAGGGATCACCGACTGAGATAAGGAGAGGTTGAATATCTCTGTGAACACAGGTCCAAGCTGGTCTTTGCAGGCTCTGAGGACTCCACCTGAGATGCCGTCTGGTCCTGCTGCTTTCTTGATGTTCACTCTCTTGAAGGCTATCATGCTCGGAGATGATGAACGCGTTTCCGGTGCTGGCAGTGTCTTCCTGTCTGCAGTTGTTAGCGCCGCTAGCATTAGCAATGTTAGAGTCTTTAGCTGCAGCCTCGAAACGAGCATAAAAGGTGTTCAGCTCGTCTGCCAGAGTCATGTCCGCGTTCGTCATATCGGATGTTGGAGCTTTATAGTCCGTTATTGTCCTTAGTCCCTGCCACAGGCTCCTAGAGTCACTCTGTTGGAGTTGTGACTCTAGCTTCCTCCCATAGCGCTGCTTCCCCTCTTTCACCGCCTCCCGGACGTTGTATGCCACAGTCTTGTACAGGTCCCCCAACGCAAGTCCCGCGTTGTAGGCAGCGGTGCGAGATCTCATAGCGTCGCGGATGGTTTTATCCACGGCTGATTGGGAAACGTTCTGATGGTCGTTTTCTGTACGGTATCATCCGCTAGTTTCCCGAGGAATCCCACAACCGCTTCCGTAAACATGTTGACGTGTGCCTTGTAGCCATCCTTAACTGATGTGTAACAGTGGTCCAGTGTCCTTTTGCCCCTGGTTGGGCAGGTGATAGGAGTTCAGCGCTGCGCGTTTGAGGTTGGCGTTGTTAAAGTCCCCCACCTGAGTCCCATGTCCTGTCCATGCGGTGAACCGAGAAGAACTCGGCCGGCTGGATGGCGTGGTCCGGCACCGCTGGGTTCAGCCATGTCTCGGTGAAGCAGAGGAGATTGCAGTCCCGAATGTCTCTCTGGAACTTTATCCTGGCCCTGAGGTCATCGGGCTTGTTCTCCAGTGACTGGACGTTGGCGAGCAGGATGCTAGGCAGAGGTGTGCGGTGTGCAGGGGCTCTCAGCCTGTTCCTGATGCCGGCTCGTTTCCATTGGTGAAGTGATGAAGGGTTTGAGCTGGGAGATGTGGAATACCGGGTGGATCCGGAGCGCCGCAGGCAGCTGGAGCTGGTAGGTGACAGGATTGATACAGAGGGTGATGCGATATGGACCAATGAACCTGGGTGAGAGCTTTTTGGATTCAGTGTAGAGGTGTAGGTTCTTTGTAGACAGCCATACCTTGTACCTTGTACCTATGTGGTACAATCGTCCCGGAAGGTGTCGACGGCGATGTTGTGAAGCGTAGCGAATGATGGCGCGCTGGATGGCCTCTTTGGCTTGAATCCAGGACCGTCGACACCTTCGGACCAACTGTTGGGCCGAGGGTACTTCAACCTCCGGTTCTTGATGTTCGAACATCAGAGACTGGAAACCCTGGCATACCTCAAATGGGCTCAACTTCGTGGCGGAGGAGACGTGGAGGTTGTGAGACAGTTCTGCCCAGATGAGGTAGCGGGCCCAGGAGCGCTGGCGGTTGGCAATGAAACATCTCAGGTAGCGCTCCAGTTGTTGGTTGGCCCGTTCCGTCTGACCATTAGTCTGGGGATGGTAGCCCGAGGAGAGACTGCAGGTAGAATTGATCAGACGGCAGAAGGCCTTCCAGAACCGTGCAGTGAACTGGGGCCCCCTGTCCGAGACGATGTCCTTTGGGAACCCATGCAGACGGACTACGTGCTCTAGTATCAGCTCGGCTGTCTTTTTAGCTGACAGAAGTCCGGTGAGGGCCACCAGGTGCAAAGCTTTGGAGAACCGATCCACTATGGTCATGACAATGTCCTTTCCTTCAGAGACCGGCAGGGCCGTGATGAAATCAACGGCAATGTGCATCCAGGGTCGACGAGGAACTGGGAGTGGTTGGAGCTCCCCTGGTGTGGGTTGGTTGGAGGTCTTGGCCCTGGCGCACACTGGGCATGCCTGGATAAACTCCTCGACGTCTTTGGCCATTGAGGGCCACCAGAAGGCACGCTGGATGTACTGAAGGGAGCGCTGCGTGCCTGGGTGCCCTGACAGCGGCGAGGAATGACCCCACTGGATGACGTCGGACTTGATGTTCCCGGGTACGTAGAGTCGTCCAGGTGGCACACCTGCCGGTTCGGTCTCCGTGGCTTGTGCCTGGCGAACCCTCATCTCCAGTTCCCAACGGAGCGGGGCGATGATTTTGGAGGGTGGCAGGACAGACGCGGGGTAGGATAGGTGGAAATTATAATGCTCGAAGAGCAGAGCCCACCGCGCCTGCCTTGGGTTGAGCTGTTTCAGGTTTTTGATGGAGATGAGGTTTTGGTGGTCGGTCCAGACAATAAACGGTTCTCTGGCGCCCTGGAGCCAGTGTCGCCATTCCTCCAATGCCCACTTTATGGCCAGCAGCTCGCGGTCCCCTACCCCGTATCGCTGCTGAGTGGGGTCAAATTTTTTGGAGAAGAAACTACAAGGGTGTAGTTTCTGGTCTGGACCCCGCTGAGAGAGAACAGCTCCAGCGCCCACCTCTGAAGCGTCCACCTCCACAATGAACTGTTGGTTAGCATCTGGATGGAGGAGAATTGGAGCGGTGGTGAATCGATAGCAAAGCCTGTGGAAGGCGGTGATGGCAGTGGAGTTGAGTTGAAAGGGATGAGGTGATGGGCGAGTCAGAGCGGTTAAAGGTGCTGCGACTGTACTGTAGTCCCAGATAAAGCGACGATAGAAGTTCGCAAACCCAAGAAACCGTTGAAGTTGTCTGAGAGTCTTGGGTAGGGGCCAATGACGTACAACCTCCAGTTTCTGTGGGTCCATGGCCACACCCTGGGACGAGATGACAAAACCCAGGAACGTGGTGGAGCGCTTGTGAAAAGCGCACTTCTCCAACTTACAGTACAGTCGATGGGCGAGCAATCTCTTGAGGACCGCCCTGACGTGTTGGATGTGCTCTTTGGCGGTGCGGGAGTAGATGAGGATATCATCTAGGTAGACAAATACCCATCGTCCCAACATGTCCCGGAGCACGTCATTAATAAAGCTTTGAAAAGCTGCTGAAGCATTACAGAGTCCGAAGAGGATGACTAGGCTTTCGTAATGTCCAGTAGGGGTAATAAATGCTGTCTTCCACTCATCGCCCTCTCTGATACGCACCAAGTTGTAGGTGCTCCGGAGGTCCAACTTTGTGAAAATGGTGGCACCAGAGAGGGCGTTCAGGGCTGAGTTGGTAAGAGGCAGCGGGTGTCGGTTCTTTATGGTGATGTTGTTTAGTCCCCGATAATCGACACAGGGACGTAATTCGCCCGAACTCTTCTTTACGAAGAAAAATCCCGCGGCGGGCGAGGAGGAGGGTCGGATGGTACCTTGGCGGAGAGCGGACGACACATACTCCTCCATCGGTGGAGCGGAACCCGGCTGGATCTCAATCGCCAGGTAACAGGGGCGATGAGGAGGAAGGTGGATGGCGCGTCTCTTACAAAAGACCTCAGCCAGGTCCTGATATGCCGTGGTGTCGACATCGGGGACCTCGGACTCCCTAGAGCACGTCCCAGCCGGCGCCCGTAGGCAGAGTTCGAGGCAGGTCGGCCCCCATTGTAGGATCCGGTTTTGAGACCAGGAGATGAGAGGGTCGTGTTGGAGCAGCCATGGATATCCGAGGATGATGGGTGGCGAAGAGATGGAGGTGAGGTGATTCTTAGTGTTGATCAATGGTGAGGGTGATGGGTCGAGTCTGGGTGGTGATAGGGCTGGTGGAAAGGGGCCGGCCGTCTACGGATGTTATTCGAACGGGCTGGAATAACGCCTCAGTCTCCACCCCCAATTTTTTGGCGTAGGAGGAGTCAATAAAGTTTCCGGCGGCACCGGAGTCGATGAACGCGGAGCTTTGGACTCGTTTGTCGCCAAATTGGAGGTGTACCTGAACCATGAGACGCGAGATGCTAGGTGTGGTGGTGGCGAGATGGAGGTGACCCGGTGAGCTGCCCCCCTGATTCACCGGGCCTGGTCGTTTCCCGGGCGTGAGGGGCATATCGCTCGATGATGGGCTGCTGACCCACAATAGGCGCAGAGTCCCTCCCTGAAACGTCGTTCTCGCTCTGCAGGGTTCAAGGAGGCGCGTCCTAATTGCATGGGTTCCCCGGCTCCCGTGTCAACCACGGCGGGAGGTGGAGACCCGGCAGACGCCCGAACAGTGGTGGTGAAAGCTGGTGATCGGGGCGTGAAATGTGAGAGGAGGGGCGTGATGGGCGGCAGGGTTCGGGGAGCTGGCTTCAGGCAAGCAAGCAAGCGCTGGTCGATCCGGAGGGCGAGCTGGACCAAACCCTCCAGGGTAGCTGGAAGCTCTCGCCCGGCGAGCTCGTCCTTGATGCGAGACGCCAGTCCTTCATAGTAAGCCGTCCGGAGGGCGGCATCCCCCCAGGTGGTCTGCACGGCGAGGGTGCGAAAGTCTGCAGTGTAACGGCTCACCCTGCTGCAGATGGTACAGTTTGCTGTTGGTCTCCACCTCAGCAGCAGGATGCTCAAAGGTCAGCTTTAATTGTCGGGTGAACTCTCCATATGAGTAGGCTGTATCTGAATCTGACCTAAGAACCGCCGTGGCCCACTCAGCTGCCTGCCCGGACAGTAGCGAGACGAGGAGTGCAACGCGCAGTCGGTCTGTGGAGTACCTGGTGGGATTGAACTCAAACACAAGATCCAAAGATGTTAAAAACACACTGCACTTTCCATCTGTGCCATCCCATTTATCCGGTAAGGCTATGAACACATCAGAAGAGGAAAGGGGGGGGGGCAGTGGGCATGGCAACAGCCAGCTGAACAGCCGCCTCGCGGAGGGTCGCGTTCTCCTGCCGTAGTCCCGCCACCTTGCGGCGCAAAACCGCGACATCTTGGAGCTCCTTACGGAGAAAAGCAACTTCACCACGAAGCTTATTGATCAGCTCGGCATGCTGGTCAACCACACTGCAGAGGCGGACAAACTCCGCTGGGTCTACTGCTTTGGGCTCAGTCATTCTGTCACGAGCGACCGAGGGGAGAAGACAAAAACCTTAGCAGGTAGCCCGTGTTGCGTGGACGGTAGACCCAAACGCGGAAGTAGCGCGAGCAGGCAGGATAACCACGCGTTTAATCTCAGAACTCTCTTACACGAAAAGCAAGGATTTACACAAATAAACCCGCGTTCTAGCGACACACACTCAATCGAGGAAGCAAACCGAATTGGTGAGTACTCACGTGAGAATCGGTAACGCATCGGCAAAGGCATGAATTGAACTCAATGACTGAGCGATGTGACCCGCCATCTTGTTTCCTTTTATGCTTTCCTGAAAGCGCGACCGTCTTACTTCCGGGTCCTCGTGCCGGTCGCGGAGTGAGTGTGCATGACACTTTTTGCACAATATTTATTACTGTTATTACTATTATTTGCACAAAAGTGTTTTTCCATCATTGCTGCTACTTTTCAGGAATGTTTAATGTTTACTGTTTCTCCCCCAATACCTCAACTCACCACCTCATTACTACGAAAGTATTGAAACGTGTCATGTTGTTGTGTTGTCACTCTGTCGCTCTTGTATGCACATTTGCATGTGCATTTTAATTTGTCTCTTGTTGTCTCATTTTGTATAGGACTAGTTAGTTTTTCAGTTGATTTAAAATGTAAATCTGGCTAAGCTAATTAGGTCTCTTACAGTAGGTAGCTGTCTAGTTGTTAATTTATGTTGTAAATTTGTGTTGCATGTATGTAGCACCTTGGTCCTGGAGGAATGTTGTTTCGTTTCACTGTGTACTGTACTGTATATGGTTGGAATGACAATAAAAGCCTACTTGACTTGACTTGACTTGACTAATCACCGGTCTGATCATCTGTCATCATCTGCACCTGTTTCTTATGGATTCATGCCTCAGTTTAGATGGTTATTAATATTTGAATGATTCATTGGTCACTGTGTGGCTTAACAAAAAAAAATACATTCCTCTGAAACTGGTAAAGGGACTGAACTAAAAATGAAATCCAAAAAAAAAAAAAAAAAAGCCTCCCAGGAAGTCTGGAGAACTGTTCCTCTAGACTACATTACACATACATTACACATACAGTCTGGCTCTTTGGGAGCAAAATATAAAGAAAACGGGGTGGCTCAAGACCTTTGCACAATATTGTTTAATTTATTTTAACTTGTCTGATATCAACACAGAAGCACAATTATATATACAGGGTCAAGCATATACTTAACCCTACATAAATTAATAATTCAGTAATGTTCTGAAAAGCTTCTCTGTGCCAACATAAAAAGTGTGACAGCACTTACATGATTGACCTACACACCGTACAATAGGTAAGTTCAAGGAGCTCAGTGCAGATGGTAGATTTACACAAGTCACAAATGTCTTTCGGAATCATTTTTAAACAACTGCAGATTCCATGATCATTTCAACGAATTGTACATAAATCAAATTAACAAATTATTGTAAAGAACTAAAACAGGTTAAAATCAGAAAAAACAAAAAACAATCAATACACTTCATCAAACTGAGATTAAACTGATGTTCATGCTTGTCATCAAAATGATTCTCAACAAAAATAAATTGCATAAAGACAAGCAAACTCATCAGACATTCTCTGGTGAATCTTGTGTTGTCTTAAGTAGACAGAAATATGATGTCTGACTTCTCTATGACTGCGTGTGTGAGCAGAAAACCAGCTGAATGCTTGAGCAGAGAAACAGCTCAACTAGTTTCACTGCCTCAAAGATGAAGGCACATCACAAATCAAGGTTCATTTCCACATTCTTCTGACGCACTAGATTATATTTGAAACTTTTCTAGGACTAAAGACACTAAAGACCCTGCATTGTCTAGTCTGGGGTTTGTCTAGTTGCTGACGTTGTTTAAGGGGTGAATATCAAGTCAACTGGACGTAAAGAGGAAACAGTAGCAATTACATAAAAAAAAAAAAAAAACCATGACCATGAATTAATGGCAAAAACAATATAAACAAAACAGTATAAAAACAATATAAATAAAAGAATATACATTAATAATTAATAATGCAACAATTCACCATTATCTCCCCATGCTAAAAATAAATAAAATAAAAAATAAAAACCCACACAGTTAAAATTCCAGGGATTTTGCATTACTTAGCTGACATTTTTGTGCTGTACCAAAAGTAATGCCAAAGCAACTTTTATGCATTAACTGAGGTCATTCAAATTGCACATGTTAGAGTAATTCCTCCTACTACTCCATCACAAATTATACATTTGTACAATGATTGAACCCAGTTCTCAAATCCTCCGTATTGTTTTGTTCACAGGGCTGTGTTAATGGGCTTCTAACACAAGTCTGAATCCCAAACCTCTCTCTAACCCCTGATCAAAACCAGTACTTGGTGTGTGGAACAAGGGATTGTACACTCTAAATAATGCACTGGTTTTATGCTATTTGGGATTCAACTCAGGAAATTGTTCTAATTATTATAAACTGGAATAAATGGACATATAAATAGCAGCTTAGAAGATTTACTGTACAGGACTGTCCACCACCTCCGTGGTTTAATCTCCTCACCTTTTGGCTACATAGTACCAGTAAGAATATTAATTATTTTCACACCAGTTAATTACATTAGCTCTCGGGCACTAACTGTTAGTCGGCAGCTCAGTGCTAGTTCCAGTAGTCCCGAAAGGATATTGATAATAATATGTCATTAATACTGCCGTATTAAAGCAATTTCAAGTTTGTGCTGTTGTGTTGAATATCAGCATGGCTGTGATATCTTCAACACTGAGGCTGCGCTGTCGTGACAATGACCGCGTTACAGCTGGGCTGATATTCAGCAGAACAGCACGACCTCGAGTGTGATATCGTTCAATTATATTGCACTGTTTCCAATACTACAATATGGCAAAAAATTTATTCTGTAATTTAATTCTGTAAGTTTATTTAAATATATTGATGTCAAAATGCAAATAGGAAGAATAGCAAAAAAGTGATCTGGTGATAAAAACACAGAGACCTAATGTCTACAAATTTATCCAAATAGTGGGGAAATCAGATGGCAGACTAATGGCAGGGTGTTACTTTAAGCAGCCTGTACCCTTTACTGAAATCCCCAAGGTGGTTAATTTCGCTATCACAATATTACAATGCTCAGAAAGCAAAAGATGCTATGATAATCATTCATCCATCCATCCATCCATCCATCCATCCATCCATCCATCCTCAGTAACAACTTTATCCTGATGAGGGTTGTGGCAGATTCGGGCCCTATCCCTGAGTGCTCGGGCAGATGGCTACAACAGCAGAAGAATGCAGTCCACTCCACTCCTATTAGCCTGAATATTACTGCTGAACACATACGTCACTTTATGGCCTCAAACTGGTTCCACAGACACAACCATGTTTCCAGGGTAATTCAACACCCACTGCAGTCACCAGATTCACAGTGTGACTGTGGAGGTGAAAAAAAAATCCTTATCTAATCCATTCTTATCTAATCCATATGGATTAGATAAGAATGCACATGTATATAAGATTAACTGTGAATGGATGCAAGACACCTATGGTTTTTGTTTATTAATTTGATCATTGCCGTGATAGATAGCTCTGATTAAACTTTTCTAGTTGAGGAGGTGGAAGCCTTATGGTGCACTGAATGACTTCACTCACTGAAGGTTTATTACTGATGGAAGATAAAAATAACTTTCACAGTGGCAGACGTTATCTGAATGCACAGATAATATACACAGATAATGGATGGCAGCTATTTACAATACAGAAATGAGTAGAGAAACGAAACAATACTACAGATGCTATTTAGCTGAAACTACTATTCAATTATAGAGTAAATTATGTCATGCACACTCGTAACACGACCGGCACTAGGACCCAGAAGTAATACGGTCGGGTTTTCAGGAAGCATAAAAGGAAACAAGATGGCGCATCACATTGCTCAGTCATTGAGTTCGCCCATGCCTTGTCTGATGCTTCGCCGACTATTCTGTGAGTACTCACTGATTTGGGTTGCTTCTTTGATTGAGTGTGTGTTGCTAGAACGCGGATTTATTTGTGTAGATCCTAGCTCTTCGTGTAAGAGAGTTCTTAGATAAATTGCGTGGTTATCCTGCCTACTCGCGTTGCTTCCGCGTTTGGGTTTACCATCCACGCTACACGGTCTAACTGCTAAGGCTTTTGTGCTTACCCTCCGATAGCTCGTGACAGAATGACTGAGCCCAAAGCAGTAAACCCAGCGGAGTTTGCTCGCCTCTGTGATGTGGTTGACCAGCATGCCGAGCTGATCAATAAGCTCCGTGGAGAAGTCGTGTCTCTCCAAAAGGACCTCCAAGACGTCGCGGCTTTGCGCCGCGAGGTGGCGGAGCTACGGCAGAAGAACGCGACCCTCCGCGGGGCGGCTGCTCACTAGGTTGTTGCCACGCCCATCGCAGTGGCTGCGGCACCGCCACCTCACCCCCCTTCTGATGTTTTCATAGCTCTACCGGATAAGTGGGATGGCACAGATGGGAGGTGCAGTGTCTTTCTAACCGCATTGGATCTTGTGTTTGAGTTTAATTCCACCAAATACTCCACAGACCGACTGCGCATTGTGCTTCTCGTCTCGTTGCTATCCGGGCAGGCAGCGGAATGGGCCACGGCGGTCCTCATATCAGATTCAGACACGGCCTACTCATACGAAGAGTTCACCCATCAACTGAAGCTAACATTTGAGCATCCTGCTGCTGAGGTGGAGACCGACACCGAATTATATCATCTGCGGCAGGGAGGGTCGTCCGTGAGTCGCTACACAGCGGACTTTCGTACTCTAGCCGTGCAGACCACCTGGGGAGACGCCGTCCTCCGGAAGGCCTACTACGAGGGACTGGCCTCACGGATCCTGCCACCCACTACGTCACCTTCATACCCTCACGCCCTGATTCCTGAGATTCGTCTCTCCTTCACCACCACCACCATGGCACCCGTCGGACCTCCACCTCCCGCAGTGGTTAACACCGGAGCTGGGGAACCCATGCAACTAGGACGCGCCTCCTTGACCGCTGCAGAATGGGAACGACGCTTCAGAGAAGGGCTCTGCGCCTACTGTGGGTCAGTGGTGCACCACAGGGCCCTTTGTCCACTTCGCCCGGGAAACGCTCAGGCCCAGTGAGCAAACGGGGCAGTTCACCGGGCCCCCTCCACCTCTCGGTCACGACACCCAATAATTCCCGTCTCACGGTCCAAGTACACCTCTGGTTTGGCCACAAACGGGTCGGAAGTACTGCGTTCATCGATTCTGGTGCCGCAGGTAACTTTATTGACTCTTCCTTTGCCAAAGAACTGGGAGTGGAACTTGAGGCGTTATCCCAGCCCGTTCGTATCACATCTGTCGATGGTCGTCCCCTTTCCTCCAGCCCCATCACCACTCAGACTCAGCCGCTCACCCTTCTCATCGGCCAACATCACGAACGGATCCAGTTCCACCTCACCTCCATTTCATCGCCACCCATCATCCTCGGACACCCCTGGCTGCTCCAACATGACCCCCTCATCTCCTGGATGCAAAACCGAATCCTGCAGTGGGGGCCGACCTGCACCGAACTCTGCCTGCGGGCTCCTGCTGGGACGTGTTCTAGGGAGTCCGAGGCACCCGATGTCGACACCAACACCATCCCTGTCACCTACCGAGACCTGACTGAAGTATTCTGCAAGAGATGAGCCACATACCTTCCTCCTCATCGCCCCTATGACCTGACGATCGAACTTCAGCCAGGCTCGGTCCCCCCCCACGGCCATTTTTACTCCCTCTCCGCCGCTGAGACGCAGGCGATGGAGAGATATGTTTCTGACGCCCTTCGCCAGGGCACCATCCGGCCCTCCTCCTCGCCTGCCGCTGCGGGGTTCTTCTTTGTAAAGAAGAAAGGGGGCGACTTACGTCCCTGTGTCGATTATCGGGGGCTTAATAACATCACCATTAAGAACAGACACCCTCTGCCTCTTACCAACTCAGCCCTGGACGCCCTCTCTGGCGCCACCATTTTCACAAAGTTGGACCTCCGGAGCGCCTACAACTTGGTGCGCATCAGAGAGGGCGATGAGTGGAAGACAGCTTTCATCACCCCTACTGGACACTACGAGAACTTGGTCATCCCATTCGGACTCTGCAACGCACCCGCCGCCTTCCAACAGTTCATTAATGATGTCATTAGGGACATGCTAGGGCGGTGGGTGTTCGTTTATCTGGACGATATCCTTATTTACTCACGCACAGCCGAGGAACACACCCAGCACGTCAGAGCGGTCCTTAAGAGATTACTCGCCCACTAACTGTACTGTAATGCGCCTTTCACGAGCGCTCCACCACGTTCCTGGGTTTCGTCATCTCACCCCAGGATGTGGCCATGGACCCGCAGAAACTAGAAGTTGTGCGTCATTGGCCCCTACCCAAGACCCTCAAGTAACTTCAACAGTTTCTCGGGTTTGCAAACTTCTATCGTCGCTTTATCCGGGACTACAGTACGGTTACCGCCCCTTTAACCACTTTGACTCGACCCTCTTCTCATCACTTCAGCCTCAACCCCGCTGCAATCACCGCCTTTCATGACCTATGCCACCGGTTCACCAACGCCCCAATTCTACTGCACCCAGACGCAAGTAAACCATTCGTTGTGGAGGTGGACGCTTCGGATGTGGGCGCCGGGGCTGTTCTCTCTCAACGAGGTCCAGACCAGAAGCTACATCCCTGTAGTTTCTTTTCCAAAAAGTTTGACCCCACTCAGCAGCGATACGGGGTAGGGGACCGCGAGCTGCTGGCCATAAAGTGGGCTTTGGAGGAATGGCGACACTGGTTCCAGGGCGCCACAGAGCCGTTCATTGTCTGGACCGACCATCAGAACCTGATCACCATCCGCAACTTAAAACAGCTCAACCCGAGACAGGCGCGGTGGGCATTATTTTTCAAACATTACGTCTTCCACCTATCCTACCGCCCAGGGTCCAAGAACACCAAAGCTGACACCCTCTCCCGACAACACGAAGAGGACGTTTCCCGGGCGGACCCCGCGCCTGTCATCACACCCACCAAGATCATTGCACCACTTCACTGGGAACTGGAAACGAGGGTTCGCCGTGCACAGGCGATGGAGACCGCACCGACAGGTGTGCCGCCTGGGCGACTCTACGTGCCGAACACAGTGGGGACCGAGGTGTTGCGATGGGGTCATTCCTCGCCATTATCCGGACACCCCGGCACCAACCGCACCCTCCAATTTATCAAACGTGCCTTCTGGTGGTCATCTATGGCGAGTGACGTCAAGGAGTACGTCCAGGCATGCCCAGTGTGCGCCAGGTCCAAGAATACCAACCAACCGACACCGGGGGAACTCCAACCACTCCCCGTTCCCCATCGGCCCTGAACGCACATTGCCATCGACTTCATCACGGGCCTGCCGGCCTCCGAAGAGAAAAACACCATCTTAACCATCGTTGACCGGTTCTCCAAAGCCGTGCACCTGGTGGCCCTCACCGGACTCCCGTCAGCCAAAAAAACAGCAGAGCTGATTTTAGAACACGTAGTCCGACTGCATGGGTTCCCAAAAGACATCGTCTCGGACAGGGGGCCCCAGTTGGTGGTTTGGGAAGGTTACGGTCCCGAGGAGCGATCTTGGATTCCGGCTCGGTTCATCCTAGATCCCGAACTCATCCGGGACTACCGTCGTCGGGTATCCTCCACCCCAGGACCGTCGAGAGTCGGTCCTGGACAGGGGGGGTACTGTCATGCACACTCGTAACACGACCGGCACTAGGACCCGGAAGTAATACGGTCGGGTTTTCAGGAAGCATAAAAGGAAACAAGATGGCGCCTCACAGTGCTCAGTCATTGAGTTCGCCCATGCCTTGTCTGACGCTTCGCCGACTATTCTGTGAGTACTCACTGATTTGGGTTGCTTCTTTGATTGAGTGTGTGTTGCTAGAACGCGGATTTATTTGTGTAGATCCTAGCTCTTCGTGTAAGAGAATTCTTAGATAAATTGCGTGGTTATCCTGCCTACTCGCGTCGCTTCCGCGTTTGGGTTTACCATCCACGCTACACGGGCTAACTGCTAAGGCTTCTGTGTTTACCGTCCGATAGCTTGTGACAAAATTATAAACTGTATACAAATACAGTCCATAGTTACAATGACAGATTGCCACTGCTTAGAGAACTGATAATGAGAACTTATACTATGCTGCATACTAGGGATATTTATTTAATTGAAGGTCAAAATTTGTGTTACTAAACCCATGCAGTGCATCATATTAGTCATGTACAGATGTTTATAACCGAATCATTTAGGTACAGTGCTAAATGACCAAATACAGTTCAGTAACTCTAGAATGCAAGGTAGTACATGAGGCAGGGATGAATTTCATGTAAGGTAAATTGTGTTTTTATTAAACATTTTAAGGAGCAGTGGCATAATGTAGACTGTGATATAAAGTATTAAAATACATAAATGTAAAAATTTTAATAAAAACAGTAAACAATATTACAGCAGCAGTTCAAAATGTAGAGTGTGCAAGCAAGAGTAATTTCAATAATAAAATTGAAGATGAACATAAACATATTTATTATTATTTTAAGGAAATATTAAAATGTCATTGCAAGTACAGTATATAGAACATTATACATACAGAGTCAGCCAAAAAAGGTATACACGCTTCAGGAAAAGAAAAATAGTATGATGTATATTATATTAGTAATATTATCAGCAATAAATTCAGTATTAAATACAAGTTTTTTGTATAAACCTTTCCTGTATAAATCATTTGGCTGAATTTGTATCTACTGTATGTATGGTATGTATCAGTGTGGTTTGAGTGGTCTGTTTTGGCTTTGTAGACAGGGATTAGTGTTTTAAGCCTGATGCAGGTGGATACAGGAAGCCAGGTGAGGGAGCATACTGTAGTAATTGAATGGTGTAGGAGTATGTAAAATGGTTGCAAACAAGTCAGGCATGAATCAGTGTAGAGGTCAAATAGTGCTCAGTTGCAGCAGTCTGGCTTTAAAACATCAATGGCTTGAATAAGCACCTGAGTGGCCTGTGTGGATAGAAATAGATAAATTTTTGCTTTTTTTTTTTTTGCTGTAAAGAAGAAAGTGACATGATCATGTCAGATAAGCAACATGAGAGTAAATCGACACAAAATTGTCCCTGTTTACTCCAAGGTTGGACCAAATATGAGATCGTATGGCTGTACAGGGAGATCACATGATCCAAATGCTGATGAGTCACCTGGGATGAACAGAAGTTCAGTTTTTCTGGGATTAAATGTCATGTGAAGAGCTGCTATATATACTGAAATGTAGACAGAAACATGAGTGTTATGAAGGAGAAGATGTGTTGAACCACATAGCAGTGATATGAGAACCCACGTGAGGATATGACATCACCTATAGATAGAGTATAGCTAGATATATACATAGCACAGAAGAGGACTGAGAGGTACTGAGCCATGTGAGCAGGCCATCTCTCCCCTCCATGTTCTCTGATCTAAATATCTTTCCAGATTGTTTCTTATATTTCTAACTTTCATTTGCTTTTGATTTCCCATTGATTCTACTAAGTATTCGGTAAAAGCCACAGAATCAGATTATTCACAATGTGCATCAGTCACAGTATGCATTTTTTAAAATTAATTTAGTTATTTGTGCTCAGCCTTATACAGTATATTTAGCCAGGTAATTATACTTTGCTATATAATAATATATGTAACAAAACATTTAAACAATCTTTAGCATTAAACCAATAATGGAAAACTTATATTACCAGAAAGCTGTTGCCTACTGGCACAGATCCATGATTTGCCAGCATCCAGAAACTCACCTGATCCCGTGGCACACCGTGTCAGCTAATCTCAAGTTATCATTTTAAAAACCCAATTCATCATTAAAAAACCTTAGTGCAATTATGTTAGCAAACTGAAACTGTTTAAGAAGGCCATTCAACAGGGCTTTTTGGATCCGGACAACAGGGAGCCCGTCCTCATTTGGGTGATAACGGATAACAGGAATAACATCATGTGTGTCGTAAAGCTGGAGTTTCTATATATCATTAAATTAACATGGAGTCCAAATCAGCACCAGGATGAGTCAGCAGGTGTGTGTGTGTGTAGGGGGGGGGGGGGGGGGTCTGAGGGGGGTCTTGATCACTGGGAGCTCAGGAGCAGCATGTGTAGCTCCAAACCATCATGAAGCAGATGAATTTACAGGTCTGTACAGCTCTGTTTTCCAAAGGCCTGTATTTTTCCCTTCTCAGAACATGACATGAATTAAGTCATAAATTCTATCAAACAGTTCCACTGCAGTGGTTTAGTAGGTGGCTTGGTAGTCAACTTACTTGAATTAAAGCAATTAGACATACGTTTTTTTTTTAATTATTATTATTAAAATTGACCCATGAAGTATATGCAAATAGAAAGCCGCTAAAGTTTTTTTGATTGAAACCCGTAAGCCACTCATAAGCCATTATGATTCTCAATTTATTATGTTTGTAATACTCATTAACGTGCATGAAGCCCCCTTTTGGTCTCAATATTTTTTGTAAATTGCGATGGACATTGAGGACTGATTTGCTTCCTATTTTAAAACCACTAGTGTCAATGTGTTTTGAAAAAGACTGAAAGATAAAGTGCATGCCTCTGAATTTCAAACGGCTCACCAACTTAAATTTGGGTAATTTTTGTATAAAGCAATGCTTTGGAAAACCACAATAAAGTCCAATGATGCAAAAATATTTAAAGCGTAACCTTGAGAGTTCAGATTGATAGCTTACTATAACACCGGTTTAATTTCCCAAGTAAAATGCTATCTCCCAGACTTTTGGTTCTCAACAATTTGATTATTAGGCTATAATTTGAACATTTCAGACTTATATTTACAATTTTGCTTACAATCTATCTGCGTAGTTCCCTGAAAGTGATGGATTATTCTACAGTTTGGGGTCACAAACAAATTTTCCAAGGCTGTAAATGTCTGAATTTCGTTCACATTTTAAGGATCTATTTTAAATTCCTGAAATTCTTTAAAAATGGTTTGTATATAAGTGAGAAATACATTTAGCTGTAGTTTCCAGATTAAGACTAAATATGACTAAAATGAACCAGAATTAGCTGAATAGAAACATTAAGCTATAACTTATAACTATATAAGTGCTACAGAACAAATTAATGTACAGTTATTAACTATATATTAGAACTTTATACTATTTTTCTATAGTTATTAATTAACTGCCCACAACTGACTTCTCCACAAACAAGAAGTTCTGTTGTGGCAATTGGAATCTGAATATAAGGAAGCACACGATACAAGTCAAAGCAGAGTGTATTTGAACTGTGCAATAACAGCAGTTAAACAAAGGTTTTACTCACAGAGCTTCAGGCCAATGTCAGTAAACCCTCTGTCTGAATGACGGAAGCTGAGAAACAAACGTAATAAATGCTAAGTGTATCTTACAGTACAGAATATACAGTACACCATTATGGTTTCATGCTAACACCTCCATTTCTTCTGGGGTAAGGCTCTCTTCACAGAGCAACAGTCAGGACTATCTTGCACCCAGGTGGAGGTGTGCACCTGACCATCTATACATGCATGCAGGTACATGCAGGTCAAATTTTAAAGGTTTGCTATTAATGATTTAAAAAAAAATTTTTTTATTGCAGCCCCAATGAAAAGCCACACCATCAATGGACTGTTCTCTCTGTTGTGGCCACGAAAGCACTTCAGCTTGCTGAAGGCCAACTCAGAGAGACTGAGAAGGAGCTTCTTCCTGGCACTTGACCAGAACCTCCACATAGGACTCAACTGATTGGACTTTGTTTCCTTCATACTTGCGCTGGAGCACATTACATTACTCACCACATTACACATTTGAACATGACTCATACTGTATGTTGCACATTGCTGGTTCTTGTTTACACATAAAAGAGGACTAACTTCGCACTTTAAAACACATTTCATTCATGCTGTTGCTGCCATACTGTAACTACACACCATATCTTAAGCTCCTATATTGCACATATATACATTTTATATATTTCTATTTTTATTTTACTTTATTGTAACTGTAAATCTGTAAATTTGTAGCTATAAAATTTTCTTTCTGTCATTGCAGAAAAATCTTCTTATTCTATCTTATATTTTCATTTTAGGTCAATTAACTGAAACTCACAATGTATTTCATGAGAGTGCTAAAGTGCTCATCTAATAACCATTAATGTTATCCCATTTTCATCAGAGTAATAAACAACGTGATTTACGTAGCATATCTTTGTAGTTTTAAACAAGCAGAGATGACTCTATGGACCCCTTATCACACTGAGGAAGTATCTTCTAATGTCCACTGATTAGTCATAGAAAATTACAAAACTAAACATTAGATCATAGAACATAGAAAGAGTGTGTGTCTCTCAGCCGTCTGTAGATTATGTCAGACTGGGAGCTGAAGGAGTCTACAGGGAGGAACTGAACATTACACCAGGTGCTGTTCATCTCACCAGCACTGAGAGGCTGTGAAAAGATTATAAATGCTTCTTAACATAACAGCTTTATACTCACACATTTAACATTTTTTCATTTTCCTTACAGTAAAAACAACCTCAGATGATGACTTTAGTAAATAAATGAAAGGTTTGGTTGCCAGGGCAACAGCTGAAGGTTCATGGTGAGGTTCAGTGGGCAGCAGCTGCAGGTTTGGCTCAGTGGTTTTAACACACACACACACACACACACACACACACACACACACACACACACACACACACACACACACACACAAACAGGTTCACCAAGTCAAATAAATTCAATGTTAATAAGTTGCACACCAGTGCACAAATCAAGGTCCATAAAGACATGGATGAGCGAATTTGGTGTGAAAGAACTTCACAAAGTCCTGACCTCAACCCTATAGAACACCTTTGTGATGAATTAGAGAGGAGATTGTGAGGCAGGCCTTCTCGTCTTGACTCAACATCAGTGTCTGACCTCACAAATGCCCTTCTAGAAGAACGGTCAGAAATTCCCATAAACACACTTCTAAACCTTGTGGAAAGCCTTCGCAGGAGAGTTGAAGTTGTTATTGCTGCAAAGGGTGGGCCAACGTCATATTAAAGTTGAGTGTTAAGTTCAGATACTTTTCAAGGCAATATTGTGTATATTTATTAAAACATATTAATGCAACAAAAAAAAATGGCTAAAAAATGCTCTGTGTTTTAAGAGCTACATCTTTGGGCAGGCATGTTTTCAAGTGCACTAGCATTCAGCTTAAATTGTAGAATTCATGTTCAAGAATTAAAAAAAAAAAAAAAAAGAATATTTTACCAGCTACAAATGTAAATATGTAGCTCTGCTTAAAACCATATTTCTCCTAATGTTATCTTAGACATGACTTATTACAGAAGCAGTAAGGCGATTGAGACACGTCCGTACTGTAATTGAAACACCTCCAACCAGTAGGAGGCCAAATATGGCAAGGAGGAGCACTTTCTCTTCACAAGCTCTAAAATGCACTGAACTGCTCCAGCATGGCGTGCAAGCAGACAGCACAGGTGAGCTCACCAGATGTCAATATTTCAACTTACAGATGCAGAATCAATGCCCTGATGTGCATCAAATCAAAATTGCAATCTAGGTTTAGCGTAACTGACATTAAATGTGTTCTTTCCACTATGTCTCCAGACTTGGTAAAGCTGCAATGTGACACACAAGCTCAGCCGTATCATTCGTTGTATACAGAGTGATTAAAGAAATACACATTGTTTAGTGTGGAAATACTAAGCAATCATATGCCATTGTCATGGATAACAATTTGAATGTATTTGGCTACTTCTGCAAAGAAAAGAGCAGAAACCCCTTTAAAAACAGTTGGTGGATTTCTCAAGTAATATTTAAATTGCAAAATAATGTTAATCACATTAAATTACAAACTACAAGAATTAAACTCTTATAATAAAGTCTTAAACTACCTTTATTTCTCACACTAATGACATCACACTGTCTCAGCATTTCAGTAGTCATAGTTCAAATTATGGGGCGACAATAGGGAAGTACATTACAGTTAAGTTCCCCCTGAAAAGGTCATGAGCTCCCTTGAAAGCCTTCCCTGAGTCCTTTAGGGGGAGCTCTAAAAAATGTCCACTTTTCTGTTATTGGCTATATTTTATTTTCCAATAGTTCCATTTTAAGACTAAATATGACCAAAATTAGCCTGCAATAGAAACATTAAGCTATAACTTACAGTATAACTATATAAGCACTACAGGACAAATTAATTTACAGTTATTAAGTATATACTATTTTGCTACAATTATTAATTAACTACTTACAACTGCCTTCTCCACAAACAAGAAGTTCTGTTGAGGCAATTGGAATCTATATATAGATTTAATATATAATATGCAATTCAATATATAATAATAGTATAAATATGTCAATTTTGTGTGTTTATTCGTCTCATCACATTCCATTTTCCAGACATCTTAACACAATTCTGTGTCTGTACCTGCGGTGTGGCACTCGATTAATAGACTAAAGGCGCATCCACCTTTTTTATAAAGGAAATCTGAAAAAAGCTGGCCAACTATTGGCCTCCCAGAAATTCCTGTAATATACAGTAAGTCAGGACTGTATGGGGGTTGTGGCAGTAATTCCCAGACGAATTCCTGCAATGGGCAAGTGGTGCAGTGGGCAGTGTGAGGTTGTGCATTCACCTGCAAAAACCAAACATAAAATGCATTTGGTGATCAAACCAGATATTTTTTTCCTGAGTGTGTTCCACTTGCTGAATGTTCATGGAAACGACCGCTGCATTCACAGACGTACAGCCTTCTTTAAAAGGCTGGCACCATTTAAATGCTTTATGCATTAATTCACAAGAAAGTCCCAGTTTGGCTCGAATTCCTCTCATATTTTAAAAACTAGAGTTAAATAGTATAAAAGAAATGTAGATTTTTTTTCTTTTGAGGTTTTTGGGACACCATATGCACTGCTTGATCAGGCTGAAACATTGGCACTTACATTTCATAAATAAATACTAAAGTGCCCTATTTTGTCAGAGTACCGTCTTCTCCAAAACACCATTTTTTTCCCTTTCAACCAGCATGTTTGAATAGTGTGTGCGAGCAGCTTGAGTAGCTTTTTAAAAAAGCTGAAATGTTTCCTTAAGCTCGGATTTATGTCATCGTGATTATTCATGAGCTGATGCAATGGCTGAGTCAGATGTGATAAAGAAAGAAAGAAAGAAAGAAAGAAAGAAAGAAAGGCAAACAAAGAGCATGAAACTGTGGCAGGTGAGAACAGGACTGATCAGGATAAAGTTAAGGGGAATTGATCTGAACCTGTATCCTTTCATCGAGAAGTGGACCAGAAGGGGAAATACCTGCCACTAGATGTGGAGTGAATAAATGTTGTTGGCTGTGAAAGCTGAGCTGCAGTGGCACTCAATAATTCAGTGCTTGTAACAGACGGCGCATCAGCGGGGTGAAACAGCCGACTGATATGTCCTGCCAAAACAAAAGAAAAATAACGCGGACACTGTTGTCATTGTAATCAGAGCTGTGGAAGATCCATAGAAGTGCTTCGGACCTTGTTGAGCTGTGTGTTGTTTATTGTAACCTACTGGCATGTGAACACAACACAAATTTGAGCTCTGTTGACATTCTGGTGTATTCCGGGTTTTAACAAATAATACAAAAATATTGTAATAATTATACAGTTTTCTTGTGCATTATTGATTGCCGTGTTCAAATGACACAATATTGTTCAAAAGTCCTGAGACACATACAGAATTCAATTCAATTATGTATTTGAAGAAATAGGAAAAAACGTTTTACTGTGTCAGGAGTGTGCCTAAAGAAAAACATTCCTCTGAGGCTGGTCAGGTACACGGACTGGACTGAAAATGAGAAGCAAAAACTTGCAAAAAAGCAAGAGCCAAAAAGTCCTTCAGGAAGAACTATTTTTCAAAACTACCTCAGAAAAATACATTGAAATTTTGGAAACAAAATATGAAGTCGGGTGAGGTGACTCGTCTTTTGCACAATACTGTAGTACTTACTTTTTACCTTTATCACGTTTAATATATTTATTAATATATTATAGCCATAAATGAGTATTAATTAGAAGACACATTAAGGGGAAAAGCAAACCAGCCATTAATGAGCCCCACAAATGATCACTGACAGGACTACAAGTGATATCACACTCCAATCAGCTGATACAAGGAGTAGGGTAAAATGTAACAGGCATCATAAAATAGATGCTACTTATCTTTTTTCTGTTTCTGAGTAGGGGAATATGTTATGGTCCTCAAAAAAGTATGAAAAAAACTATGACAAAGAAACAGAAAGACTTACAATTACCACCCTGGTAGGACCTCCGGTCACACACAATGGTCGATTGACCTAATAAGCATGTCTCTGAACATGCAAACTCCATGGACACAAAGGCGAAAATTGAACCTGTGTCCATGGAGAACATGCAAACTACATGTAAATGGAGGAAAACCACAAAGCATACAAACTCCATGGACAGAGAACCTGGCCAGGAATCGTACCTGGGCCTTGAAGGTGAAAACCACTAAGCCACTGTGCCGCCTCATACTGTACCAACCTCACTCACTCACTCATCGTCTATACCGTTTTATCCTGTATTCAGGGTTGTGGGGGGCCTGGAGCCTATCCAAGGAGACTCAGGGCATGAGGCAGGGTACATCCTGGACCATCGCAGGGCCAATTAGCCTAACCTTTGGACTGTGGAAGGAAACCAGAGAACCTGGAGGAAACCCACCAAGCATGGGGGAGAACATGCAAACTCCATGCACACAGAGAAGGGAATCGAGTCTGGCCGGGAATTGGACCCGGACCCTGGAGGTGCAAGGCGACAGTGCCAACCACTACACCATCGTGCTGCCCGTCATACCAACCTGTTGCTGATCATTTTCCTTATATGCCACGCCATATCATTACCCACAGTAATACCAATATCACTGATTTGGAAATACTGTTCTGTACAAATCTTCAACCTCAGGGCCTCACTAGCCATTAAAAGTAAAGTTTCTTTTTTTTTGTCAGCACTTTGTGGACAGTTCATGAAGATTACAACTGACACATGAACTAATCACTTCCTTTAAATGGAACAGGTTTTGAAGCACAGTAAGTATATGACCATGTCTCCCGCCATGTGTAATGAAAACACGGCAAAGACAAGTCCATTACTCCCCAATGTTTCCGGGCACAGGATATTAAACCTGCATCAAGCCCTATTAGCACTGAAAATTGGATTCTAAACTGCCAAGCTTATATTGAATCCCAGAGCTTTGTGGGTATACAGAGTAGGCTGATACTGTATATTGCAGCAACATGCAATATTCCCCGTCCATTAAGCTCTTTACAACATAAGCTGTGTGAACTGGTGAGGTAACATTAAACTGGGTGTTTGTCAGGGCACTTCCTGCCCTCTGTCACTCATCTTATATTCCTCAGCTTATCAGTCCCTCTGTGACCTGTGCTCACGGACTCTCATAAAACACTCTGGGAAACAACACACACACACTCACTCTCTCTCTAGCTCGCTCACTCACACACACACACACACAAAAAGGTGTCTTCCATTACAAGCCTCCAAAGAACAGGCGGCGAGCGTGGAAGTAGCTGAAAGACAGACAGAGGCAAGAAGAGCTGAAATAGAAAGCCTGTTGAACAGGGAGTGAAGAACAGTTCTGAGCGATCCAGGGAAAAAAAGAGGGAGGGACACAGAGAGAGCGGGGGTAGGGAGAAGGAGAGAGACAGAGAGAGAGAGAGAGAGAGAGACGGCTCGCCGATTGCTTTCCCTGGTTTGTGTGCAGCCGTGGCAGCCATGGCGTCGGAACCAGGCACCCAGTCCAGGGTGATGTTTCAGACCAAAGAGGAGGAGCCCCCGCCTCGCAAGCTGGGCAAACTAACAGTGAAATACAACCGTAAAGACCTCCAAAGGAGATTGGACATCGAGGAGTGGATCGATGGGCAGCTGCACCTGCTTTTCGACTGCGAGGTGAGAGATGGAGGGGTTTATAGAGGTAGTTTATATTAGACTGCTCACTGTAGCGATTGAGTTGTGTGTTCGTTCTGGCTTTTTGGTAGGAACCAGTTCCCTAAATCATCCAACAGAATAAAGTGTGTAATACACCCCAAGAGAGGCATGGCTCTGGAAGATCAGTTAACTGGCCTTTTTAACCACACTGGAGGGATTCTTTAAGTACTAAAGGACCAATTCTGCACTGTAGTACCGATCGTGATGTTGCAATGGATAAATGATGAGTGAGATCAGTTCTGCTGTCTCACAGCAGCGTATATATAAACGACACGTCATGTTGAGTGATACTATTTGACCTTAAGTGATCTGGCAGGAACAATAACCAAACTTACCAGATACCATTGTATAAGCTGTATAAGCACACTATTGTTGCTTTTTTTTTATTTGCTCGTCTGACTAATGCTTTTATCCAAAGTCCCTTACAATGGATCTCATCTCCAGTCTGTGTGTGTGTGTATGTGTGGAGTTCTCCCCGTGCTTTGTGGGTTTCCCCAAGGTACTCCGGTTCCCCCACCATGCATTGTAGGTTGATTGGTGCTACCGAATTGCCTGTCGTGTATGACTGGGTGTGTTTATGTGTGTTTGTGTGCTGGTGCTTTCGATTACATTGGCTGCCCATCCAGGGTCCAAGGCATAGGCTCCAGGCCCCCGTGACCCTACACAGGATAAATTATATAAAAAGAATTGATTTACAATTGATACCAGAGTAGGTGAGAATTTTGTTCAAACATCCAACTGTAGCAGCTTGGTGGGGCTGGGATTTGAATTTACAACCCCAAAACTCCTAGATCTTGGACTGGCGATGCTTCTGCTTGAGTAGATGTGTATGTGAGGGGGCATTGTTATTGTAAAGGTTATATGAAATGTGCTCAGCTGTCTGTTGGATACCATGGCAACAAGGCTCCGGCTGCCATGTGCGATAGCCTGATAGAGTGCTGATACAAATACTGATGATGGTGATGATGGGAACGTCAGTGATGAGGCCAGCATTTCCTCTCCTGCCACCAACAAAGGAACAAAAACACAATTTTTGTTCCGACGACTCGGTTCTTAACAATGTTTGCTTTCCTTACTGTTGCAGTTCGAATCCATTTTTCGAAGTGATTTTGAAACCCTTTTTAAAGCTAGGACCAAGTCTGAAAGGTGAAATGCTGAGGCTGGCACACCTACATGTTATTGAGTTGTAAACACCGATTCCCGTCTGTTCCCTCCCCCTTCCGCTGGTTATCAGTGCTCCCTCGACAGAGTGACAGTGTCAGTAGGCAGGCTGCAGCCAGAACCGTGCAGCTGCCAGGATCCCTATGGGTTTCAGCTCACAGCTGAGGAGGAGAGAGGAACATTTTGGGTGTGGAAGTTCTTTTGCTTTTGTGTGAATTTAGTTCGATTCACTTAGCTTGTGTTTGTTGAACTTGTCTGATCTCATGAGTTTCTCTTCGAATGAATAGAAATCATAGTGCACTGTATTTGGAATCCATCCATCCATCCATCCACCACGAATCCATTTTTCGAAGTGATTTTGAAATCTAGTCTCTAGTGCATCCAGGTTCCGTGGAGGCCAGTGGTGACCATTCTATTCATTCCTCTTTTGTACGCCTGTGGTAGGATCTCTGGTCAACATTCACACGCTCATTCACAAACTACGGGAAAATTGGGAACGCCAATTAGCCCAATCCGCATGTCTCTGGACTGTGGGAGGAAATCGGAGTATCCAGAGAAAACCCACCAAGCACGCGGAGAACATGCAAACAGTGCTAACCACTAAGCCACCGTGTCACCATGTGTAATTCATATTTAAACAAAAACGTTATTTTAAAATTGTATAAAGACACTTTTGGACATTTTTATTGAACTGCTTATCCTGTTTAGGGTTGTGTGAGACTGGAGTCTATCACAGGCAACTCAGGGCACAGGGCAGGGGACACCCTGAAACGGGGGGTTCAAAGCAGGGCACGAGGATACACACATAATTAGAAACACAGTCACAGACAATGGACAATTTGGACACAACAATCAGCCTACGATGCATGTTTCTGGATCGTGGAGTACCCAGAGATGAGAACCCTGGAGGTGTGAAGCTACAGCCCTAACCAGTAAGCCTCTGTGTCACCTGGCAACATTATGGATTATCTACTAAATTTTACCAACCATAAAAAGGTGACATGTTTTTAGGAGTCGGTTGATAAGCTGGAACAGGACCATCACCTAATGCAGACTATCCACACACAAACACAGATCCAAAATGTACATAAATCATAAATAAACAAGCAGGATTCAACCAACCATCAGTAATGAGAAGAATCAACCAACCACCAGTAACAAACCCTTTTTAATTTACAATTACAAAACTCCTCGATAATATTTTATCTAGCTAGCTCCTATCAAATATCTTCCATTCTCCTCCTACAGACACTTTTATGCTGACCCGAAGTTACCTTTTTACAACAGAGGAAGTCTAGTGCTGTCGTCATTCTGTCCAGTCTATATTAAATTGATTCATTTGTATGCTGTTTTCGTAGATCTTTATGGCAAGCATACCACTAATAAACATCCCAACATAGTTTCACACTTACTTGTTCCCATGTTTATTCATCCATCATCAGTAAAGATCTTTACCCTGGTCAGGGTCGCAGAAGATCCAAAATCTATCACAGGAATTTTGGGTGTGAGGTAAAGCTTTAATAGTAGGGCCCTGCACACATACTTGTTCATTTGCTAATTCCCCACTAGCTACAATTTATAGTTTTTGGTTGGTGGGAAACTGGAGAACCCAGAGGGAATGTAGTTGGAACAAGCACAGAAGCTCTACACAGACAAAACCCCGAGCTCAGGAACAGACTGGGGAGCTTTTGTTACACACTGCATCACCTTCCTTTTTTCTTACAGTGAAATCATGTTGCTTTAAATCAGTAGAAATCTCCCATTAGGTCAAGTATAAACATGAACAGACACAACATTTTATATTGTTGCGGGCTGCAAATAATATATTATGATGTCATTATGAGATTATGAGCCAATAAACAAAGCAGTAAAATGCAAACATTCATTATGTTGTCTGCGGTGTACATCACCCTATTGTAACCACATCCTTATCTTTAGAGTGACTGGTTTCTTTAGACAGAATTATGGGTTTTAGTAGTATGGACTGGAAATGGCAGACAGCCAACACGGCCATAGCACTGCCTGATCAATGCTCCCTCTGCTGCACATGTATTAGACTGGCCTGGATGATTTGGAATGAAAATAAGTAGTTCTTAAATAAGCGCTGTCGCCTTGCACCTCCAGGGTCCGGGTTTGATTCCCGGCCAGGTTCGATTCCTGTCTCTGTGTGCATGGAGTTTGCATGTTCTCCCCGTGCTTGGTGGATTTCCTCTGAGTACTCTGGTTTCCTCCCACAGTCCAAGGACATGCAGTTTAAGCTAGTTGGCGTTCCCAAATTGCCCATAGTGTGCGAATTATTGTGTGAGTGAGTGTATGTATACGTGCCTTGCGATGGATTGGCACCCTGTCCGGGGTGTAACCTGCCTCCTGTATACAGGATTAAGTGGTGTAGACGACGAGTGAGTGAGTGAGTGGTTTTGCTGTTTAAATTGAGATTGTGATTGCATCCTTTAAAAGCAGGCAATATAAATGTTGAGCTTGAAAGGTTTCATGAAGCATTCATTCCATCTGGTGCTTTAGGTAATGCATGCAGAGTACTTTTTGAACAAAATGTCAGGGCTGATTGTTGAGGTTGACGTCCTCTTGTGGTGCAGCTATACACAATATAAAAAAAAAGACTTTATTGTAGGCTTTGACCTCCAAAATCCTAATTCAGATAACTGTAATAATGCTGAACAATTCCTTACGTATTTTCTTTCAGTACATTATTTAAAAAATCTTTCTTGCATAAATAAATGTCTGTAAGCTCACTATATTCTAATTACGAGGCTTACCTGCCAACAACCATACCTTACAACTCTTGTAACTTTTTTTTTTTTTTATAATAGCAATTAGCTAATAAATTCATCCAGTTTTCTACTTAGAAAGCACTTAGCTTGTTGGGTGCGAAGTCACAGTGCATCAGTGGCAATGGTCCACATGGTCGATAAAGAGGTTGAATTTTGCATGGCTTGGCTGTAAGGATACGCTCTGGGTATGTCGAGTCTTCATGTGGAAGCATTTACCGTCAGTCCCGTGTGTCACTAAATTAATTATTCAAGCTCATCTCTAATGCATTCAGCCACTCATTGGATGCCTTAAAGGATCTGTGCATCTCTGACTGCATTTTCATGTATTATAATAAATAAATAAATGATGGAAGCTCGACTGAAAAGTGCTGTAGCTATATGAAAGCAATTCTAGGGGCATCACTTAACAAACGTGATAAACTGCTGAACAGGAAATAGGATTATGGAAATTGTTTGCACAAAACATTTCATCTCGTATCAGATATTTTCACACAGAGTGTAAACGTTATAACTTATATCTTATACGTATAGAAAATGCGTCTGATTCTGTGGCAGGCAGTGCTGGAAGAATTAGTAGTAGACATTGGAACCATGCTTGTCTGCCTTGCAAGCACTAAGTTTTAAGGAAGAGAAACATTAGCATTCAACACTAGTACAAATTATGTTTTAAATGTTCTTGCAAGGCCTGTCGGGAAATAAATTATTCAGCCACTGGAGGTTCAACACATAATCATTTTTGGCCCTATTGTAGATTGATGATGATAGATGGATGGAACTCTTTAAATCTTCAAATGCCCTCAGAGCCTTATAAGTGCCAATTCAGCAGGACCCACTACAGTTGCAGATTATATTACTTATGTGTTTCCTACTTTCTTTGTATGCATTAATGAAAAATACTTTCTAACATTATTAAATGCTTTTGAAAATTGTGCAACGTTGCATCTTTCACAAAGATAAGGAATATCACTAAAAGTTCTTCAAATGTTAGCTAGTATATTTACCTCAATGATTGTGCTAATCTTGTTTCTTGATATGAACGCTCTGTAATGTGCTCTGGTATTGATCAGTGTGCCGTGATCAAGACCACATTTTTAACTGCAGTGTACTCAGGCAGGGTTCAAATCATGTATACGGACAAAAGTATTTGGCCAAACCTGTAAATTATAGAATTTAGGTGTTTCAATCAGACCCCTTATCCCCAGTGAAGGGCAATCCTAATGCTTCAGCATACCGAGACATCTTGTACAATGCAATGCTTCCAACTTTGTTGCAACAGTTTGGGGAAGTCCCTTTCCTATTACAACATGACTGTGCCCCTGTGCACAAAGAAAAGACTATAAAGACATAGTTTGATGAGTTCAGTGTGGAAGAACTTGACTGGCCCTAACACAGAACCCTGACCTTCTCATCTATCATCAGTGCCTGACGTCATAAATGCTCTACAGAAGAAATGGGACAAATTCCCACAGAAACACTCCAGAATCTTGTGGTCACCTTTCCAAAAAGACTGGAATTGAAATCTATAAGCCTTTTGCATCTCATCACAAAGTGTGTCCACTATGGTCTCACCCACGCCTGGACAACAAAATGGACATTACTTAATGGTTGCCAGTGCCAAATCCAACATTCAAAACCAGTAGCACTTTTCACAAGGAAATACATCTAACACGGTTATCTTGAAAAATACTTTGTCTCCTTAGTAACTACTTTTTAGTCGTTCCAAATTCCCTCTGAACCGTCCATGATGTGTTTCGATCTTGTGTTTCATTACTGCACGTTAACATGAGTGTGAGCTTCTGCTAACATGCTGACAGGTTCATGACTGTGGAATAAGGGACTGTGTACACCCTACATAGCACACTAGCTTTTCATTTTATGCTTTTTGTGATATTTCATATTATGATATCAGATTGTGATTAAGGCGCTTTCAAAAATGTATATGAATATGTATATGAATATGTATATGTATATGAGACAGAGTATAATGATTGTTTGTGAAGTTCTTTCAATTATATCTTCAAGTTTCATAACCGAAACCAGTCTAATTTTCAACTTGTTTGTCTGTCTGTCTGTATGTCAGAACAGGACTTAATGAAACTTTGCCAGAACAGTCAAACCTTGGATTTCGAGCATAATTCGTTCCGGAAACCTGCTTGTTTATCAAAACCTCGTATATCAAAGCAAATTTCCCCCATAAGAAATAATGGAAACTCTGATGATTCATTCCACAACCCAAAAATACTCATAAAAAATAATTTTAAAAAAATGTAAAAAGTATGAATAAAAATTTATATAAATTAACCTGCATTTTACCTTTGAAAAGAATACAAACAGAGCAGTGTTTAGTGTGTGTTTGTGTGTGTGTGTGTGTGTGTGTGTGTGTGTGTGTGTGTGAAGGCGAGAGGAAAGGAGTACAAACACACGTTATAACGGAAACACTGCTCTGTTGGGAAACTTCTTTAAAAAGGAACCTCTCTAATCTCACAGACCAAGTCATTCGCAATCCAAGGTTCCACTGTAATTAGGCATTTCCCTAAAGTTAAATCTACATCATAAATGGCATCAGAATTTTGAGTGGAAAGGAAGTTATGACCAATTATGTGCCAGATTAGTGTGCATGTGTCAAACTGTGGGTTTCAACCACTATGCAGAATTTAATAACACTTTTGCAGGACTTAGCTATCTGCCGGCACTGTCGCCTTGCACCTCCAGGGTCCAGGTTCGATTCCCGGCCAGCTCCCGTCTCTGTGTGCATGGAGTTTGCATGTTCTCCCCGTGCTTGGTGGGTTTCCTCCGGGTACTCCGGTTTCTTCCCAAAGACATGTAGGTTAGGTTAATTGGCATTCCTAAATTGCCCGTAGTGTGTGAATGAGTGTGTATGTGTGTGTGCCCTGCAATGGATTGGCACCCTGTTCAGGGTGTACCCTGCCTTGTGCCCTAAGTCTCCTGGGATAGGCTCCAGGCCCCCCGCTGAATACAGGATCAAGCGGTATAGATGATGAGTGAGTGAGTAGATATCTGCCTGATGTTCCTACACCATACAGTAAGTGAAATCAAAATGTTAAATAAAATTGATGTTATGAACAGTTAATTGCAGGATTAAATTAATAATCTACTTAAAATAGTATAAAATAGTAATAAGCTACTTGTAATGTAAACACCTGCACCAATTGAACTGAAATAACAGCGCTGACGTGGTATAAGTGAATTTTAAAGCACTGGAGTTGTTTTAAGACAAAACTTAATCTTTAGTCAAGAATCTTATAGTCAAAATAAAAAAGGGGTTCAGCTGCATGGATCATTTGCATTTTGGGGGGGGGGGGGGTCAGGGAAAGCTCACTGTTTTTGAGTTAACAGAAAAACAAAAACAAAACAAAACAAAAAAGTCTGAAATTTTATAGTTTTCTATGGCTAGAACACAACATTTTTTTTCAATTCAATTCAATTTTATTTCTATAGCGCTTTTAACAGTGGTCATTGTCTCAAAGCAGCTTCACAGAAATTAAAAGAAAATGAAAAGAAGACTTATGGAAATGTATATATGTGTAAGAACATTATGTGTAAGAACATTTTTGATGCTGCTTGGGTTTATTAGGGGAGCAGTTCTACTCAGGCACGGTGCAAAACAATCATGACTTAGATTTAGGGGCAAATTTTTCATTATAATTTTACAATATACTCAAGTGTCAACATTTAACAAAGACTACTTAATATATCAAGACCTTAGTATTCTACCTACCATTCATTCTTTGTCCTGATGGAACCGTATAATATGATAGCCATGATACCTATACATAAAACACATAGAAGAGACGATCAATTAGTGACTGCTTTCCTGTGAGAAAATGAACAATCTAGCATTGTTCATTTATCAGCTAGAACAAACTAGACATTAAAGGACTCATTGAAGCTTCTCAGTCCCTCTTCACTGAAGCAGAGAAGCTGCAGTGTCAGATTTTGTCTGAGAGCTCATTAGTAACACTCGGTACTTCTTTTTCAGACAAAAGTTTGGCATTATTTTAAATAGTATCCTTCAGCATCAAATCATAAACACACTGGAAATTCTCATGAAACTGTCCTTTAGCTGAAAAATAACAACTTTAGGTGGTACCCAACGATTATCTTTATCTAATCCCAGATTCTAGGCTTGGCCTTTTGCGTGGCATTGTACACTTTTTTTGTGTCTCATAAGGGCGTGTGACAAATGCATTGTCAAGATGTAATTAAAGGCATGTCACTGTAGTAACCAATCAGATCAGCTCAACACTTATCATACTTGGGTTCCACTTGCAGATTTCATAGTTTTCTTAGATTTCTAGTCACAGTGTCTTTCCTCCTTTAAGACTAATTTTATTATCTCTCTTTTTCTCCAAAATTGCATCCATGTTTTTCTTTATTCAAGACCAAAAATAGTGTCACTCTCCTCCTTCAAGACCAATCGTAATGTCTCTCTTTCATTAAGACCAATAACAATATCTCTTATTCTTCAAAAACAATAATAGTATCTATCAATAAAAGAGTCTAGCACCTTTTTCAGTATCTCACTTCATTTCGCAGTGTGTATTTCTTAAAGACCAAACACAGCATTGTTCTTTAAGGCCAATCAAAGTGTCTTTCCTTCTTCAAGACTAATCACAGTGTGCAGCTTCCTTCAAGATTAATCACCCTGTATCTTTTTTCAAAACTAGGCAATCTTCATTTCAAATCAATCGGTTTCTCACTTCAAGACAAAGCACAATGTTTATCTTTCCATATTTCCATATGATGTTTATCTCTCCGTATTTCCTACCACTACAAAATCTCTTTTCTTTAAAGACAAATCATATTATCTCTTTCATCAAGACAAATCCCCATGCCCCTTTGCTGTAAAGATGTATCAGCATTGTTCTTTCTTAAAGGCCAATCACAGTTCACAGTGAGTCAGTGGGCCACACTGAGACCATGCTGTTACATAGCTCTCAGAACGGCCTTTCTGATGTCTGTGGTAAAGGCTATGGTGTATTCAGTTTTTATATATACAGGAGGTTGGACAATGAACCTGAACCACTGGCACCAACACCAATTTAGTGATGGAGGTTCTTCATTGATTGCAATCTTCATTGATTGCACATTCCACCAGTAACAGCAGAGTGTGAAGGTTTAATTAGCAGAGTATTAGCACAGTTTTGATTAAAATATTGCAATGCACACAACATTATGGGTAACATAGAGTTCAAAAGAGGACAAATTGTTGGTGCGCGTCTGTGACCAAGACAGCAAGTCTTTGTGATGTATCAAGAGCCACGGTATCCAGGGTAACGTCAGCATACTGTACCACCAAGAAGGACGAACCACATCCAACAGGAGTAACTGTGGATACAAAAGGAAGCTGTCTGAAAGGGATGTCCGAGTGCTAACCCAGATTGTATCCAAAAACCATAAAACCACAGCTGCCCAACTCATTCGGAATTAAATGTGCACCTCAACTCTCCTGTTTCCACCAAAACTGTTCATCAGGAGCTCCACAGGGTCAATGTACATGGCCAGGCTGCTATAGCCAAACCTTTGGTCACTCGTGCCAATGCCAGATGACAGTTTCAGTGGTGCCAGCAGTGAAAATCTTGGGCTGTGGACAATGTGAAACATGTATTGTTCTCTGATGAGTCCACCTTCACTGTCTTTCCCACATCCGGGAGAGTTACAGTGTGGAGAAGCCCCAAAGAAGCGTACCACTCAGACTGTTGCATTGCCAGAGTGAAGCATGGGGGTGGATTAGTGATGGTTTGGGCTGCAATATCATGGCATTCCCTAGGCCCAATACTTGTGCTAGATGGGCGCGTCACTGTCAAGGACTACTGAACCATTCTGGAGGACCATGTGCACCCAATGGTTCAAACATTGTACCCTGAAGGCGGTGCCGTGTATCAGGATGATAATGCACCAAGTACAGCACACAGCAAGAATGGTAACAGAGTGGTTGGATGAACATGAAAGTGAAGTTGAACATCTCTCATGGCCTGTACAGTCACCAGATCTAAATATTATTGAGTCACTTTGGGGTGTTTTGGAGGAGTGAGTCAGGAAACGTAAAAAAAAAAAAAAACAGGGGTACTCCAAAAGTGTTATTTGCAAAAATAATATGGTTCTTGTGCCAAAGCTTTTCATTTCTCTGCTCTGCCTAGGAGGAAGAGATTCCTGAGCTAGAGATTGACATTGATGACCTTCTGGAGCTCACAGATGAAGAACAAAGAACCAGACTACATGTAAGCCCTAAATTGTTCTTTATTACTTTAAAATGTTCCACCACTGACAATATTACATTGGACCATACTGTAGGCAGTTTCCCTAGCACTCATGGACTACTGTTATAAAAAGATGCTTTTATCAACCACTAAGGTCAAAATGGAAATAGTGGAGAAGGAGGTTTAACTGAACTTTTGGTGTTGTTTCTTGTGTATGTTGTTTGTGTATGATTTTTTTTTTTTTTTTTTTTGCCAGGCAAAATTGTATATTTACATTGCTCAAATATAAATGTAGGCTGATTTATCAATGTTGCCAAATCTGTGGGAGGTGAATTTATAGCATTTAGCAAAATTACAGACAATGTATACTGATACAACCCCAAAATAAACAATATTCCCAAAACAGACAGAAATGTATCTCATTTTGAAATAAAACCTTCTTTTTGTTTATTGAGAAAAATTATCAAATCTTTGTCAGAAATGGATGCAAACCTCAAGAAGTATGAGTTAATTTAAAGGGCTGTTGAAATCAGGTGTTTCAAGGGTATGGTCAAGGGAGTGTTTAGTAGGCCCTCCCATCTCTAAAGCACATAAACCTAAATCTTAACCGAGACAGTGGTGGCTCTGGCCTGCTGATCGGAGGCTCGGTTGTTTCAACTACTACTGGGTCCTTAGCCATTGGTCCCAGCAAGTCTCATAGCCCTATACCCTGAGCAACCTAGTCACTGCATGCACTGCTGGTCCCGTTAGAAAATGGTAGCATTGTGACAGGGAGGGCATCTGTCATGAAACCTGTGCCAGATCGTATGGATGATCCGAGATAAAAGGGTCACAAAAAGGGTCAGAATCCACTATCAAAGTCTGATCTTTACCATGTTTATGGAACTGTGTCTAGATCTAAGGGGAAATAGTTAGAAAATAGTTTTCAAAAAATAGTTTAGAAAAGATTACAAAACCAGTTCTAAAGTTTTAGCCTCCCCTAATCCTCTGTAAGGCAGATGATATACACATAGAGGAAATTCAGGGCCACTTTTACTCTCCAAAGGTGTTTAAAAAAACACAGCCAATGCATTCCAACATAAGAACCCCACCCCAACCTATAAACATGGGGTTAGAAATATCATGGTCTTGGGCTGCTGCTTTGCCTCAGGGATGGCTTGCCATCATTAATGGATCTGCAGTATGACTTCTGGATTGCACCAGTAAATTCTACAGAAGAATGTGTCTGCCCAGGAACTGAAGCCAAACTGTAAGTGGGTCATGCAGCAAGACCACCACTCTAAGCATACATTTAAGGATAATAAAAAGGAATGGTTAAACAATAGAAATGTAACAAATGGACAAAAGTCCAGTCCTTTATCCAACAGAACCTAAAAGAAATAGCAATTAATACAAAATCTCAAAGCTGAAACAGCTGAAACAGTTTTGTAAGCAGGAATATGACAACATTCCTTCAACCCATTTTACAGAATTGATCACAAGTTGATGTTTGGTTAAAATTATTGTTGCTCAAGGGCATCAGATCAGTTTCCATGCTTTTACTGACAAAGATGATTAATATGGATAATTTGGCTCAATTAAATGTCAAAATTATTGCTTTTGTGTCATGTCTTTAATTGAGTTCTCTTGTAGATGAATATGTCATTAGATTCCTGATACAAAACAAACTATGCAAAAGTACATACAAATGTAGTAAAAGATAACACACGTTTCCCGAAAATAATTGGTAGTCATTCCTTATTGACCATAAAGTATTACATTATAAAGATAAAGATTGCGATAGAGAGACTTTATTGTCATTGTAGTAATACTTGTTTGGTAGCTCTCAGAGTCCAGCAGCAATTAGGACAAAGTAAGAATAAAACAAAAGAGATAATTATGCTAAAAATATAACAAAATATACATACATACAGTACAATATATGCAATAGGATATTTAAAAATGTATTTCTGTCAGGATTTACTAAATTTACATTTTCTTTTTGTTTCATATTATGATGTTGATGAGAAGGAAACTTGAACAGAATTGCACTTTTGTTGGCAAGCACATAATTACAACCTACAGCAGTAAGCTTGGTTAGCCACAGACCTCACTACACCCCAAACAAAAGCAACAAAAAAAAAAGTAAATTAAAAAAGACGTGGGGAACAAAACCCAGCAGATTTCCCTTGGATGTTACATATCAGGTCATGACAAGGTCTTGGAACTACAGCAGATTAACACGTGTCCTTTTCTCCTTATCATATATCTGATTATTAGCATGTGCTATCTATAAATATTTATCAGTGTGTTCCAACAGGAAGTAGTACTACTTGGATACAAAGTGCTTCCAGAAGATATAAAACCAGATTGCCTAGAGAAATGCTGCTGTTGTTGTTTTGTAGGCTCTAATCAGGGGTTAATCAATTACTGCAGTAGCAGAATGGATACTGTGGTGTTAAAAATACACAAAGTGCTATGAAAAAACATGTTTCAAACACCCTAACATTAAATGGATGGTCTTTTTACAAATCATCCAAACATACTGGTGAAATAACTGACTTTGATATTTGAGACCAACCGTGCAATCAGACCAAGTCAGTAACCTGGCCAGGATCACGCTTCTGTAATTTTGTTTACTACACCAAACATAAGTACACTTGCAAATTTTTATACTTGCGAGTTGAATTAAAAAACAGGGTGCATTGCTTCATCCGCCTGTCTCCTTACCCTGATCCACCCATCCCTCTTAAACAGCATAACCCTGGACTCGTCAGAATTCAGACCTTTTTCCAATGCCCCAACAGTCCATTCCTTATGTTCCTTAGCAAATTGAATCTTTTTTTCTTCTGATTAGCCTCACTGATAAGTGGTTTTCTTAATGCTACACAGCTGTTGGTCCCAATTCCTTGAGTTCTCTTCACATTGTGAATATATGGAAATGCTCTTACATTTACGATGAACCATAAGCATTTAAGTGATCTCTCATCACAATCATTTCCAACCACATTTCTTGCTTTAAGATGATAGTTCACTACTATCCTTGCAGGTCTTAATCATGTGTTGAACAGTTCTTAAACCAGTTTTAGTAGTGTCAGCAAAATGCTTAGTTGTTTTCTTTGCTTGATGCCAGACAATAGTTTAACTCTTTTCAAATTGAGTAACGTCTTTGCGATGACCACAGGATATGTCCTCTGACATGGTTGTTTAAGAAATGAGAAGCTACTCACTTCATCAGTTAATTAACTTGTTGCCAGCTTAAACATGTTAATCACTGCAGTAATTATCCAGTGGAAAGCTCTTACCTATTTGCTTAATTAAATCCAGGTTGTGACTTTTTATTTTACCCAGGTAGTATATACAGACAAACCGATCAGTCATTCAAACCCCAAAATTTAAGTCCACTATTGTGTATTTTCCGCTTGTGCCACGGGGGCAGATAGTGGTGGAAAATGGATGCTGTGGGTTGCATGGTGCGTCGTCCATGGATCAGACTTGGTTGTCCGATGCATTCCATGGATGCTCATTTGGATTAAGATCTGGGGAGTTTGAAAGCCAACCTTGAACTCTTTGCCAGCTAAGCTCCATTCCCAACAGGCTCACAAGTATGTTATGGTATGTTATCACCATTAATGCACGGATTGGAACAATCACTTGAATATACAAAAGTAAACATAAGGAGAAAACAGATATAAAGATAAAAGAAGGGAGCTGATTGGCATGCTGGCCAGGGAGCTGATTGGCCCAGCACTGGACCACCTAGGTCAGGATTTAGGTTAGACTGTTCACCTACTTGGTTTGTGCATGGCATCAGGTGTGGTTATGTGTGCAAATAAAATTCAAGTAATCTACCTCGTGTACTGGAGTTGCACTTTGGACCTGTTGTCAAAGAAGCCCTGGATGGGAGAGCGCAGGATTCAAAATAATTGACATTTACATTTATGGCAGTTGGCAGATGCCGCTATCCAGAGAGACTTAGTGAGGTGATTTGTAGTCTTTATCAGTAAATACATCTAGATAGTGGTTCAGTAGGTCACTCACACACAAAAAGAGCCATGAAGCACCATGATGAAACTGGCTCTCATGAAGACCTTCCCAGGAAAGCAAGACCACACCGTACCTCTGCTGCAGAGAAGTTCATTTAGAGTTACCAGCCTCAGAAATCACTAATTAACAAACAATACCTCAGAAATAAAATAAAAAAATCAGGAAAGACCATGGAGTTTGAGCGGTAGTGTACTGTACCTCTGCCTACATCTGTCGTTCACTGGGTGCCATTTTAAAGAGCTACAGTGAATAATGCTGGGATAGTGGGTAGTGATTCGTATAGGCTTCTTTAGCTCTTATGTGTGTTTTAACTTTTATGCAGCGAAACATTGAGAATGCCATTGTGAATGAACACTCTTACCTGTTTTATTCCCTTATTTTGTTGGTCATAAACAGCATAGTAAGGTCTCAATCATGAATGTTTCTGGTCCCAGTTTTGATTGGCTAAGAAAATGCTCTCAACAGAACCTTCAGGGGCAAATTCGTTTAAAGCTACAAACACTGAAACAGCATGTTTGAAAAAGGAGTAAAAAGAAAGAAAGAAAGAAAGAAAGAAAGAAAGAAAATCAAATATTGCAGGATGTAGATCTGAGTTATATTTCAGCTTGAAGATTAAAAGATACATTTTGGAGACATAAGTTTGGTTTAACTTATGGAGCCAGATCACTTCAATTTCAAATCACATTGAAATGTCATTCGATTCACAAATGTATTTAGAAATTCACATGCAAATGTAATGAGTGTGGCAAATGTATTTCATGACACACACATAAATGTCACCTGATTCACAAATGTGTCATGACACACATTTAAATGTCACCTGATTCACAAATGTATGTCATGACACACATTTAAATGTCACTTGATTCACAAATGAAAAATGAATAAATTTCATGATTACATTTATTTACAGACTAATGACTGTATTAAATAACTGCTCACCATTTGTGTATTTGAGTGGATTTGCAACTTCCTTGATGTGATTCAATTCACCAATCAAAACCATAAAATAAAACAAGCAAAACAAAAGTAAATGCATTCAAAAACGGCATTATCTGTAGCCTGTCAGATGTATCCTATGATTACTGCCAATCACATGAACGTAAATTCGATGGTACGATTTAGTGATGGGAAGTTTGAATCATTTTAGTGACTCGGTTCTTTAAATCTCGTTCAACAAAATTAACGAATCTTTTTTTGAGTCATTTAGTTCATTTCGTTCTTTTGATCAGAAATAAAATGTTACATGTTCAATTAAAAGCCCCCCCCCCCAACACGTCTACATATATTACAATGCAGCTAAGGACATATTAATATAAACAGAATGAGCAGCTCACCTCTCATATGTTCTAGTCTGAGTCGTTCGTTCGTTCATTTTTTTTTTTAAATCTATTGCACTACATAGCGTTTATGGGAGTCACGTGACAAAAGAACAAACGACTCGGGACTCGAAGAGTCATTGAGAAAGAATCGCTCAGTTCTGTTTCCTGTGTACTGTACTGCATATCGTCTATGGGAGTCACGTGACAAAAGAACGAACGACTCGGTCTAGAAGATTCGTTGAGAACCGTTCGATTCTGTTTCCTGTACATACCCTATGGAGGTTTTGCGATGTTTTGCGCATGCGCACCCAGTAGAAAATGAAGGAATCACTCTCCGAGACTACTCGTTAAAGACTCGTTCAAAAAGAACGAATCGTTCATGAACGACCCATCACTAGTATGATTAAATATGACTACATTGCGTTACACATGTGCAGTGTGCACATTAGTGATTATGCCTTATTTAACTAATATGTGGTGTAATCATGCATGGCTGTAATGGGCTTATCAGATAACTTACCTCACATAACTTACCTGTGGGTAGCAACATATTAATATTAACATTCCAATATATTTTGTCCCTTTGATATACAGTCATGTGTAAAAGTTAGTGCCCCCCCCCCCTCTTTTAAATACATTAAGAAGAAAGTTTAAATGCCCTTGATTAATCACCATTCTTACCAGCAGGTGTGCAGACCTCTGTAAAAGCAGAAGTTTTTGACAGTTTGCTGGTCTGGAATGTTCAGGGCCCGTATTCACAAAGCTTCTTAAGCCTGAAAGTTGCTCCTAGTGACAAAATTCTAAGAAAAATCTTAGTATTAGGGCATTTTCTTAGAATTTCACCTTAAATTTAGGATTAAATCTTAGTAAAGATAAAAAATGATTCACAAAACATCTTAGCCCTGAAAACAGCTCCTAAGGTAAAATTTGTTAAAAGTAGAGAGGAGGACTTTTAAGAGGCTTAAGAGGACAAAATGGCGGAAGGAAAAAATATTCTCCAAACACTAGACGTAAAGCTAAAAGTAAACACTTTTCTGTCCAATTTGGTTTTCTTGTTGTTTTACTTCCTTCCATCTCTCTTGGATTGTTGGCTACATACCATCCAAAAGTGCAAATTAAATAGACTGTCCTGTAATCATGTAAATTGTAAAAGCTGAGACATTTTGATCCCATCAATCTAAAATGGATTACAAGTAATAAAATCAGTGTGGTCAATAAATGTGAGAACTTAAATATAGTAACTACTGTGTGGAAATTGATTGCTTCAAAAGTAGACACATTTTCAACATTTAGCTTTTAATTATCTTGAAGACATTTAGCCTAGAAACTTTGCATAAAGTAGCCTGTTCTCATGATTATACAATTTCTTCATATACAAAAATTATGATTCATTGTCTGTTCTATTATCATGTATTCTGTTTTCACAAGAGCACATTTCAAAACCTTTGCAGAGGTCAGAGGTTATTTTTTATTAACCAATCACAGTCCTTGAATTGCTGCATCATCCCTAGTAACGGGGTCAACCACACCCCCTCACTAAGATAAAAGTTTTTCTACTTTCCTTACTCAGAGTTGCTCTAAAAGGTTTCCTAAATCACTTTTAGTCTAGAACTCCCAGCTAGGACTTTTTAAGCTAAGATAGGAGCTCTTTAAGAGAATTCTAAGAAGCTTCGTGAATACGGGCCCAGGTGTGTGTTGGCAAGAGGGAAAGACGTAAGCAAAAGGCCTTATAGAAGTAATTGTTGCTGCAAATCAATCTGCAAATGGGTGTAAACCATTCCCAAACAATATGGACTTCAATGAACATGCCATGCTCAAGCTCATAGGCTTCAGAAAATGCAGATTTGTCAGTCTGCAAATAAGAAATACATTTTTGAATCGCCTTTTACTTATATGGGGATCACTAAAGACGTTTATAGATTGTGCAAAATTTATTCGTGAATTTTGATAAAGTGTGTCTTTGAGGTCAGGATGCAAGTGACTCCCATTCTTTATAACACATGTGGCATATGCTATCCATGTGAGGAATGAAATAGGACACTATTTAGGTATATAACTGCGGCTTCATGAACCCTGGATAAATGCCATGTTTCCTTGTAATTCAGATCCGTCTCTGACCTGGTGAGAACTAGACGAGAAAGCACCAGGGAAAGATGGCTGTGTGACAACGGTGTTTATTGCAAATACTGCATCATATGTCACTTTGTGACTACTGAAAGGTTTCTGCATAACTATAAGTTTTCCAGGTTATTTTCACTGCACATGGACTAGTTCTCAATAGAGCAAACCTTTCTTTCAGCTATTTTTCAGAAGAATATTAAATTTTGATTTAAAGTGGCTAGAGAATTCAGAAATGCCATTTGGTTCAGTAAATCATGGTGTAATTCTAAACCAGCAATGTACTGTGTATTTGAAATTCGAAATTTTATACTGTGTATGAATCATAGTAAGAAAACCATAAAAGCTTGTTGTGTATCTTACCGTACAGCTAAAGTTCTTGATGTAAAAATAATTGGCTTTTTTCCCCCCCTCTTCACCAGGAGCTTTTGCAAGAATGTGGAAAGCCAAAAGAGGTACGGTGTATATCTTCACACCTTAATCATCCAAGTTTTTGTAAGTTACTGTAAGAAGGAAACACAAGGAAATATTTCTTTTCTGTCTCTTCATCCTCACAGGATTTTATCAATGGGTTACTTTATCGGATGAAGGGCCTGCGCAAGATGTCCGGGCCCCTCAAGAAATAGTCCTAGGTCAAAATCCATAAGTAACATAATGTGAAAAACTGTATGTCTGAAAACTCATATCTACCTGTACAGAGTTAAACATGTCAGTGGAATTATGTTAAAACATCAGATTTTCCTTTGACAAATGAGTCGACAAGGGAGCTGTTTAGACATGCTGCTTTTTTTCCTTTCTATTTTTTTTTTTTAACGTTATAGTTGATGTAAATTTCCTGACACTTCTTCCAGCATAGGGTGGCATCATAGATAAAACTGCATTGTCTATTATTCATTTTTTCTTTTTTTTGTGACTTGTAAATTTTTGGTTGCTTATTTATATGTTTTTGTTGTGTATGTGATCATAAAGATACTTTTCAAGTGTAGACTGTTGGTGATCCTTAACTACTGTATGTTGCGCATCGTTTTTGTCTTGATTTAGTAATTAACCATTAAACCAACACCACACAGAGTGTCCCCAAAATAAGTATATACTCTAGATTCATTTATATAAAGGAAGCTAGTTGTTCATTTCAAATCTTGCATCTTGTGTCAACATGGATAGAAAATGTGTTAAAGGTCCAATTGTTGATTTCCCCCCCTTTATTTCTTACTTATATTATAGTTATTTTTAACGCACATTTAACACAACATAGTTGCTCAAAGTCATTGCATGAAATAAGCAAATAAAACAGTGAAACAATAAATAAATAATGTACAAAATTAATTAAAAACCATGGGAGTAGAAAACCATGTCGCATTGCATTAAATGCCAAAGACTATAAAAAGGTCTTGCGGTGAAATTTAAAAATAGGAGGACTAGAGGCCTGCCTGATGTACAGCGGCAGCTCATTCCACTGAATGCTACTGAAAAGGCACGACTGACCTGATTTAGGGACTGAAGATAAAAGCTGCTCACCAGACCTGAGAGACTGTGCTGAACTGTATGGTTTTAAAAGGTCAGCACACTATATGCGGTGGTGCTAGATTATGCAGGGCTTTTAACAAGACCTTATACTTGACCGTGAACTGCACAGGGAGCCAGTATAAGGACGCCAAGACAGTTATGTGTTCCTGTTTATGTGCAATCAAGGCTTGGGACACCAACATAACGGGCATTACAATGGACCTACACAGTCATTTCTTCTGAAACCAAAAATCAGAACCAAGAATGGGAAAAAATAAGTACACCCTATAAATCAGTACCATTTAGAAGCACATTCTCTCACATTGTTTTGGTAAAAATATTTAGCCATTCAGATGTTAATTTGCATGTTGTTGTATGACACAATCTCAGCCCAGCTTCAGGACAAATTTGATTCGATTTGATTTAATTATTACTGTGCTGTGTTTTTAGTAAAAACCTTGTTATACACGTTTATTTCATGACTTTATTATTTTAGACTTTATAAGTCAGTACCAAAAAGATAAGACCATTTTCCAGAGATTAAAAAAAAGAAAGCTTCTGGATCTCACATGCATGACTAAAGAAGCAGGTGTGAAATCTTTTGAGGTTTGTATTCTGAAAGACTGTGGTTGGTTCTGCACAATGTAAATCTCGGATTTTGTTCCAGAATTTTTGGTTTGGTTTGTTCAGATGCAATTTTGCAAGCCTACATTTTTTAGTTTTTTCTGTTCCGTTCATAAAAGTCGTACTTAAATCTTTCTAAATGTGCCATTATGAACACAACCATTTGATTTGCATACAGGGACACACGATGTAGGTCACACGATGATGCGCTTGATTTACTGGTAAACTGTCTGACCTTTGAATTTCCTCCACTCCTGGAAAGATTTGCAACAGTTTGAAAGCTCTGCATTTGTAAACACTCTCTCTTTCACTACAGAATGATGAATTTCAAATTGTTCAGCGATGGCCTCCCAGATTCCTTACAGTTACATTTACTTCTCTGAGGTCATGGCTGATGTCCTTCCTTATTTCCCTGATTTAGATACACATTTGACTATTTCAAGACAGGAAACATTCTGCTTTTATAGTGACACAATTCTTGATGATTAACCAATTTCTGCATTTGTTTAGTACCTGTAACACCTGGCTGCTAATAATTCTCTTAATGATTATGAAAGAAGGAGGGTTGCATGAGGTGGTATCAAAAAGTTTTGAGACTAGTTTTGTTACCCGCCAACAGATGAGACAGAGGGCATTGACCTTCATAAGTCAGTGTGCCAAAAAACATCATCCTGTGTACATCGGGAGCTATACACCTGGTGCTATTCTGACCATGTGCGTCTGCTATTTCATCATGGAAAACAAGTTAGAACAAAGAGTGAACGTGAAATTTTGCGTGAAACTGGGCAAAATTGCCACAGAGGCATTTGACATGATTCGGCAAGTTTACCATTGTGCTGCAATGAGTCGTTCGAGGTGTTTTGAGTGGCATGCACGCTTCAATTGCAGAAGAACATCACTGAAAGACGATGGGAGATCAGGAAGACCATCAACAAGCTCAACCCCCGAAAATGTCGAAATCATCTCGCAGCTTGTGCATGATGATCATCAGAGAACAATCCACAACATTGCTGCTATTGTCGGTTCGCAGCTCGACCAGGTGCATGCTCATCGTCTTTTTCAGCATTTGCTACATTGTATACAGAGAATTCGTCCCCAGGGGCCAGACCTTCAATAACGAATTCTACTGCCAGATCGTAAGGCATCTGAGGGAGGACGTACAGTTCGGTGAAAGCGACCGGATCTGTGGCGAGCAAATCTCAAAACTTTTTGATCTGTTGCTTTTTGGGTTGTTTGTTTGTAAACCTTGGTGAGGACCACACAATGACAATGTTTAAGTAGAACAATGTAATGTTAAACAAAACTGATTTTCAAACTGATTCTCTGCAGGTCCCTGTAGATCCTGGGGGTGAAGCTACATGACCATGAGTGAGAATCATTAAAATGCTGAACTGGACACCAAACCTCAGAGAAAGAGAGAGAGAGAGAGAGAGAGAATGGGAAAAAGAAAAAAATACTTATCTTACCAAACATACCTCGAAGGGAATATAAATCATGTTTAATAAGTTTTTAATAACTATTTTTAAAATATTAGTTTTATGGATAATTTATGTTTTAAGGATAAAAACCAACCGTATGAGATTTCGTGCCAACATGCGGGAGACTCTCAGAGTAAACTGAAAGCTACTGACGCTGTGTCACAGGAGCCATTACTGCATGAATGAAACGTACCGTTGTAAGCTCATGAATAGATCATTGTGTTGGATGTCACAAAATGACAGCATCGTCACTGTCTTCCAGACAATCCGCTGTGGTCAGCGTGTGGCTGTCTGAAGTCATCTGTCTGAAGTCGTGTGCATTTTGTTCATGTCTAACACATGGGATGTTTTCTTGTTTTTTTGTTTGTTTTAAAATGAGCAACTTGAGTGACAGGTAAATGTCTCTCTGTGCTCAAATACGGTGCATTATTGTTCATGCATACATATATTTTTTTAGAAATAACACAGAGCATTGCCTAGAATTGCTAGACTGCGTCTCTGCACAACGTTATAGTGTCAGTGGTACAGGATTTGAGACGCTCCTGTTATATACAAGGATGGCTGGTACAAGTAAGCTAGCAAAGCTACGGTAAGCCCCGCTGTCTTTTAAAGATTAAAAATGTGAATACAAGTAGGCATTTTTGGTATCTATATAAAACCGTTAGGTGTTAGGTAAATGTCGTTAAGTGGATTATTACTTTGGATTTTTATTAGATATTGGGCCTAAGTTAAGAAGCGATATACGAACAGATTTTCTCTTATATTTGATCGTATCCATGATTTTTTCTTATTTTGTTTGCACCCACTTATTTCTGGGATTCACCAGTGTTTTCCTTATTTTTGCTCTTCCCTTATGCAAGAGAAAATGTTCTTTTTTTCTATTCAACAATATTTTTATTGATTTTAAACAGGGATATAACAAAGTAAACATGTAGTGTTTCAATGCACACAAACACCCATCCTTGACTCCAAGCCAGCCATACATGCCTAAGAAAGGCAAGACACCAGGTATATTTAAAGAAGGAAAAGAAAGAAAGAAAAACATGGAGCTGGAAGTCTGGATTTTGTGTTCGAGAAAAAAGAGAAGGAGGGGGAAAAGAAAAAAAAGCATACACAGATTAAAACAACAACAACAACAACAACATGTCAAATAAGAAGAGAATTAAACTATGAATGTACTGTATATGAAAAAGTGAGAACGCACCCTTACACCTGTTGAAATTTCAAGTCTGAATTACATATTGAATAATGAATCTTATCCAGGGAGCGACAGGACATAATATTCCTGAGCCACTGGGCGTGAGTGGGTGACGTGGCATCCTTCCACAGACAACGCCTGGCCAGGAGGGACGCAAAAGACACTCATCGCATTTAGCTGAAGTTAGACGCTTGTCTTTCCCGCTAATAATACCAAAAAGAGCAATTTGACAATGTCAAATTTAGGTCTTTTTCCAAGCTGTTTTAATTTTGCCTTAAGTGGTGTGACTCAAACCCATTAATCCTCCACAAATAGTGGATATTAGGCCTTTACGCAGCAGGGACAAACAGAGGAGATTATCTCTAATATTTGCATCAGGAGCCTCAGGGAAATTTGGTATTGAAGAGCTAATGAAGTGTCTTACTCGCAAATATCTGAAAAAGTGTGGAGATCTGGAGAGTGTAAAGCCAGTGGTTCAAACAATGCAAACCTACAGTATGATTAACAATTCAACAATGAATCTTTGCAAAGCTTGATGCCCTTACTGTACCATTCCTGAAACACTGAATCATGAAAGGAAGGTTTAAAGAGATGGTTAGAAACGCAAGAGACTGTTTATCCAATGCACAGAAACACAAGTTTTAAAAGCAAGACTCCATTTAGAAATTGATGTGGCATATAATCAAATTTAGATTGCGATATGTTTTTAGAGGAATTATAATGTTCGGGTCATTTAATTCACAGGATAATGAGATACTACTGGTCAATTGATCCCAATTAAGGCTATAAAACCCTGCTTCTGCTTCTGAATGGTTTACAGATTGCTGTTAGGTGCTGTGGCCATCCAGGGCTCATGCAGCGAGAACGTTTTAGAGATCGCACGAATTTGATGAGGTGGATACATGGACCCTGAGCCACTATACAGGCACTAGTTTTTTTTATTTATTTAAAAAAATAAAAAAATAAAAAATCAATTTTATAAAACTCTAACATAGGTAACAGAACATATGCTCCAACTCCATGTCATTGCTGCATTCTTATTAACCTGTAACACTCTGGAAGATTATGTCATGATTACAAAGTATTTCTCTTTCTAGTTCCCCTTTTTACTACCTTTCCTTCCTTTTCAATTCTAGCGGCCGATTTGCACCCGGCACAGCACGCACCTGCCCTTATGTGGTGCTTAGGGGGTGTTATCTATGTTAATCCTATGCGCATCCAATATAAGATCAACTGAGATTTGGAGTGTTTTTTTCATTAATCTATAAAAAAAAAAAAATTAAGTAAAATAAAGTCTATGTTAAGTATTTAGACCATTTGTTTTCACACTTGCAATTGAGATCTGATGCATCCTACTCCTGTGACTTGTCCTTGAGTTACTTCTATAACTTGATAAGTGTCCACCTGTGCAACTATGCATCTGTGAATTCACTGAACATAATTAGTAAAGCACACATCTGTCTATATAAGGTCTCACAGTAGATTGTGTACGTCAGAGAGAAAACAAAGCATGAGATCAAGAGAATGATCTGTAGACGTGCAAAACAGGATGGTGTCAAAACACAGAACTGGGAAAGGATACAAAAACCTTTCTGTAACATTCAAAGCACCCAAGTGCATGAAAACCTCCTTCATTCTCGAAGGGCATTGGCCAGAGAGGTAACCAAGAATTCAAGGGTCACTATAAATTAGATCTTAAACAAAATCCTTTGGTCTGATAACACAAATATTGAACCTCCTGGGACAGGCTCCACGCCCCCCCATGACCCTGAATACAGGATAAAGTGGTATAGACGGTGAGTGAGTGAGTGAGTGAGTGAGTGAGTGAAGCAGATAAAATAGAGAGCTATCCTGAGTTAAAACCTTCTCCAGAATGCTCAGGATCCCAGGCTGGGCTGATGGTTGACATTTCAACAAGAATTCGACCCAAAACATACCACGAGGACAACACAGGGGTGGCTTCAGAACAACTCTGTGAAAGTCCTGCAGCCAGACTCCGTACCTGAACCCAACAGAGTATCTCTGGAGAGACATTAAAAAAATGGCTATGCCATTTTTGTGCCAAGATTGAATAATTCGGTCAAGAAGAATGAAACTTCCAAAAAAGGTGTGCCAAGATGTTTTATTTATAAGCAGACTTGAGGCTGTCAATGGTGCTTTAACCGAGTGCTAAGTGATGAGTCTGTATACTTATGTACATATATACTTATGTATATATGTATATATGTATGTATATGTAAATTTATTTCAGTCTTTATTGTTTTTTTTTATACATTCAAAATGCTCCAAACACCTGTTTTAACTTTGTTATAGATGATTACTGTGTGTATAATTATGGGATAAAAGAATCTGAATTCATTGTAAGATGAGTGTGAAACAAACAAAAAGTGCAAAACTTGAAAGGGTCTTTCTCTCAGCACTGCATATACAACCCTGAATAGAGATGCTTCTAGACAAATGCATTTAAATGCCATCTACACATTATTGTTTATCTTGGTCAATACATGGTAAGAGATAAAATTTACAACTTTCTGGACTGTTTTCTCAAGGGATGTGAAAGAATCTGCCAATGTCTACTCAGATGGGATGAATATAAAGATGAAATATTACGGGGGGAAAAAAAAGAACCAGTCTCTCTTTTATGCCGTGGGTTATTTTGCTAATTTGAGTCCTTATGTGTGGGACTAATCACTTTTACAATGAACACATTCCTATCCTGATGGGAGCGGTCTCTTCCACCTGCATCCACAGAGCAGAAAGATTCACTGAATTAATAATGATGTGTAAGAATAATATAAATCATATGCCAAGGCCCCCACGGTCATCAAATATCTGTGAAAAGCCCTATGGGAGATTTTAGAAAAGCCCTTTGCAAAATGAGACAATTCTGTTTTCTTTTCTATATGCCCAAAAGTATGTGAACACCTGACCAATCATTGATTTATTCGCACTAGATACAAGTACAATAAATAAAATGTAAGAAGTAAAGCACAATTTTTTAAAAGCTTTTTTTCTCAAAATGTAAGTAAAGTTAAAATCATTAAATTTCAATAATACTCATATAAAGAAAAAAACACCAAGAAGAATTCCACCCCTGCCAAGGCCTTCAAAAAAAAAAAGCAAAAACATGCTGTTAAAGCACACCAAACTAGCAGATAGTGATGCTACCCTAAGCGTAAATCTATGCAGGCCAATCAGAAGCCTGAAATAAAAATCTAAATATCTCTACCATGGAACCTTATTTTATTACTGAAAGGAACTTTTTTTTATTGACCTAAAACAGAGCTTGCATGTGGACGAAAGGCTAAACCACACAGACAAACCCCAAAAAATACCCCAGGACATGCGATCAATGCCTAAGTAAAGATCTTGACCTTAAAATTTACATCTAAATTGAGGAATGCAAAATTTGTTTCACATGCAAGAGCAATTGAAAAATACCTGAATGCAGCATTAATACTCATGAACAATTTGCCACGAGCACATTTGAGAAGCCGCTCTCATCCTGTAGCAACCACAACATGCGGTAGGCACTCTTAACACGAATGCAGCCATTTAAACAAGCAATTTTAAGCCTCAAATTATTGTCCAGCCAGAGAGACAAAAAGCCTGGTCTTCACTTGAAAAAAAAAAAAAAAAAAATTGGATGATTAGTGTCCTAATGGATCACTCACTATAGTAAAGCCCCATAATGCTGGAGCACTTGCTAATGCTAAGGCACTTCCTTGCCACTCATCTCCCGCTTTCACGTTCATGCCGCCTCTCGATGATGGACCAACCAGTGGTTATATATCCCAAGAGCTGGTCTGTAATGCCCGCTAATGCACTTATCTTTCCCTGTTACATTTGTTCTGAATAGCAGCTCACTTTAAATTCATTTATATTCCTCGCAGGACAATCACGGTGCAATGTAATTAAGCATTCAAAAATCCAATAGCAAATATGACAAAGTGATATTGTATAACAATCTAGAATCAGATCTGAGAATTAGTGAGAGAGGAAGAGAAAGGGCAGCCGGCGGATGGGGAGGGGTGTAATGGTGTAGTGACTCATGTGTCTGTTAAGCATAACCACATGCATCACACAAACCAGCAGACAGACATGGCTGAAACGCTAACCCCTACATGCATTCCACAAACCAGCAGACAGACATGGCTGAAACGCTAACCTCTTTGGCACTGATCTCATCAAAGCCTAGACGATGTGCCTGGGAATAAAGCCTTTGAACAGACAGAGACTTTAAACATTCTCACAGTGCTTTATTGACGACACAGGCAGCACATGAGACATGATTAAATCAATTACAGTAAAAACTTTTCACTCACTTCTCTTATTACTGAAAGGAAATTACAACGTGTGACCATGGTTTTTAAACTTGTATAGCCTTAACATGTTGACTTAATGTCCATGGCACTTCAATAAATTAAGTTAACAAATGTACATATTTCTATTTTGTGAGTTTACCATAAACCTGTCATTATTTACATTATTTACTTTTTGCAATTACATAGTTGACTTATTTCAGCCCTTTTAAGAAAAATTAAGCCCTTAATTGAAATACATTGATTTTTTTTCAGTGTAGGGACAATTCATCTTCCTATATTGGAATTTATTTTTTAATATACACATCACAAAGTATCACTGTGCCTTTACCTCCCCTAAATGGACACCACGACTGTTCCTAGTGGAAGAAAAGGAAGACTTTCTTTCTATTCATAAAATTGTATTTTATTTAAATAATACTTTGCTGAATACATTGCAGTGCTCAGTTATAAAAGTTTTTAATCCAAAAACTAATATCAAGGCATAAATTAAACATTTTTAGTGCAGCATGGTGGTGTAGAGTGTACTGTACTGTCTCAGAAGCTTGTGCTCAGGCTTTATGTGGGTTCCACAGGTTCTGTCCCACAAGAGTACCAGTAGGTGGCCTGTGTGCCACATTGCATATAAAGATGAATATATATATATATGTGTGTGTGTGTGTGTGTGTGTGTGTGTGTGTGTGTGTGTGTGTGTGTGTGAGCAGAAATGATGGCCTCGGGCGTGCCTTGTGCCCAGTGTTTCTGGGAAAGGCTTTTTATCCAGGTTGAGCCTGAGCGGCAGAAAGTAGGTACTGAATATAAATGAATGAATGAGTTATTTAATAAACTTTACTTTTAACTACCTGCTTTTAATCAAAACTACAAAAGCTATGAATCCTAGATGAATATCAGATGATATTAGGAGATAAAAACTGTGAGGGGCGATTAAGTCTCAAGGATTTAAGTAAGTCCTGACATCGGTCAAGCCATTACCAAAACTATTAGCCACTAAAGGAGTTCCTGGGAGGCCAGCGTTTCACGCATGAAGCAGGCAGTTCGATCATGGCTCTGGCATACTGAGGAGCCTTTCTACCTTGGTATCCAGGCACTAGTGAAACACTGGGATAAGTTCATTAGTGTCGCAGGGGATTATATAGAGAAATAAACGTAGTTCTCACTCTCGTATCCGTGTTCTGCACAATATAAAGTCTCGGTTTGACTTGAACATCCAATGTATACAAGCTTTCAGAAAACATTAAATTCTGCTAAGGGCTAGTGTATTTAAAAAGTACCTAGGTTATTTCAACAGACATATCTAGATACTTAAATGATTATTTTAATATTAAATTATTTCTCCATTACAATGATTTTGTTATCTGTACTGACACATTTGGCTTGTTAGTGCCACACCTTAACTGCATTTTGAGGATCATGTTTTCTTCTTGCTTTTCCTAGGGGCTTTGTAACTGGACGTGCGGTGCTCTTTTCGATCAAATTCATCATGGCCTTCCCTTTGGGAGAGAAAAAAAAACATAAGTAGAATTAAACTATAATTGAAAGAGGTTCATCAGGTAAAACACATAAAACATCTTTCTACTCTTAACCTTCCTGTCATCTTGAGTCTATATGGATAAATTCTCAAATCTGGTCAGTTTATCGACTGGTTATAGTGATGAATCCATTTAAATCCTAAATGAAATCATTTGTTAGATACAATGATGGAATGCAAAGAAAAGTAAAAATGTGATCAAATGATGGTCTAAATGACTTTAAAGTCCATAAACATGTAAAAGAATTAAACAAACATAATATATGCATGTGTAAGGTAGCCTGTGTACTATGCCACCAACATAAATATACCAACAGGATTCTAATAGAAAGTAATAATAAAAATAAAATAAAAAATGTTATATAAAAAAATAAATAAATAAAAATAAGAACATTTCCACATGCACAATGGAACGAGAACTCACAGGACTGGGACTAAACAGCTGTGTGGGCAGGAGAACACCACTTTTTAGTGGGAATAATAAGAGAAAAAGGCTTCAGTTTGCTATGAAGTTTGGACTGTGGTGCAATAAAAAAGGTCATGTGGTCCGGATTGATATTATTGCAGAGTGAAGGGCGTGTCAAGGTAATAAGGGATGTACATGAATACATTTATGGATGTATTCCAAGACTTAAATTGTGAAAAAGTGGGTCTGGGAGCATTAAGGAATCACTTTCACACATTTTGTGCCACCACATTTTGTGCTGTAATAAAAGTAATCAAATCAACAAAATATTGATGTATATGACTTTTTTCTGTATGCAGGCAGTGTACATATAATAATATATAATTGAAATAAAAGATTTTCTTAAATGGACTCAAATGGATTTCTACCTAAAACAGTGATTGCAGTACAGGTCCTGGTCACATGTGTGGCACCGAATGGTGGCATCCTGATTACAGATACAGCACCAGGGCAGCTCATCTTCATCCTGGTCCTCATCATCACCATCACATCTGGCACTCCAGTTCACAGAGACTGCAGGGGGCTTTGTTTTAGATGACTGAGATGGAATCTTAGATAAATACAATACATAGATACATAAATACATCTTAGGCAAGAGTTAATGAAGAATAAATGTGTGCTTGTTGAAGCTGAAGTGCCCCCTTATGGCATAAACATGAATTACACTATCTCAGAATAAAACATTCTTAACCTTACTATAAATGTCCTTTTTAGGCAAGGGGAAGCAGGGGTGCTAAATATAAAACTTTACAATTGTTTGCTACTCCAGTCGGATGTTAGAAGCATCAAATGTGGGCTGTATGGAGGTAGATACATGTGCATATGCCTTGTGAACTAAAAATGTTTTTCTTATAAACGGATTGAGTGCAAACTGGAAGAGTGTAGAAAATTTTGTTACCTTTTTCTTATTGCAATTGGGATTTTCTTTATTTTCTGGGCCACTGTACTCTGGAGGGATGTTATAACCACTGGCTTCATCTAAAGCGGTCTCTTCTGACATCTAGAGGAGGAAAGAAAAACTATAGTATCGTCATGAAATCATGGTTTTGTCACATGATTCACCCTTTGTCATCAGTGTAGCCATGTAATTGTGAAAATTCTCAACAGAAATAATAACTTAATAATACTTTAATCGTACGTTACATCAAATAATAACTTTATAGTACAATTATACTAATATATACAAGTGAGTTCAAGTCAAACTGGGGCTTTTGATTGTGCAGAATAATCCAGGCACAATCAATGTACTTAGAGATGCACTTATCTCAGTGTTTCATTAGGGCCTGGATACCATCAAGGTAGAAAGTTTTCTCAGAAATAATCAGATTGCCCGTTTCATGTCTGAAACCCCGTTTCGCCCGTTTTGTCTTGAGTCCCAGTTTGGACTTGAACACTGCATATAGTCTGTTATCTTTATTTCTACAACCATTTTCTACCTTCTTCAGAATCCTTGCAACTGCTTCCTCCTCGGTCTCTTCATCACTGTCAGGTTGCTGGAAGTCCGTTATTGTGACTGAGACACACAAACACAGCCATACTACACCCAAATTCCAGAAGCAGTACTTGTGATACACAATTGTTGTTATATACTGAAAAACACCCCAGGGCAATCCATGTCATGACATGTTCCTGGAGGTGGGTGGAAACAGAGGACTTGGATGTAAACCACATGAAACCAGGGGAGGGGAGCGCCAATATCCAATATCCACAATCCTACAGCACAGTACTGTTTATTTGTTTATGTTTGGATGATGTACTGCATGGTTAATCCATTTTTTTTATTTAAAAATTAAATAAAAAATACAGGTAAATTAACACAGTTAAGAGAATTCTAATGTGTTATTGATCTACTTCACTGTCAGATACCAACATCAATGCCATTATGTCCATAGGAAATATATTATTAGAGTAATGACAATCAGTTTTTATTCACTGGTGCTTTTGAGAGCAGAGTTAGAGTTTGTACTGAATTCTCATCAACATGACATGACGATTAGCGCATAATGAAAAACATTCACACTTCACCTCCAGCAACACTGAGCTACCTTTGTCTGGGTCTCGTCCCTGCAACACAGCCATTCTCTTGGCGATCTGAAGAAGTTGGCCGTGGCAGTTTTCCTCCCGTTTCAGCTCATCCATGGCCTCAGCCAGCAAGCGGCTCTTTTCTTCCTCCATCTGCTTGAGTGATAGCTGCTCGTCATTCAAATTCTCGTCCACTGTCCCGCTTACTTGCTTGTTGAGATCGTTTAGTGGTGTGAATGCACTATCGGAGTCTTCAGCTATATTAAAAATCACATGAAAGTGTGACAAAATCTCTAAGTGTAAAAGCTAAACAGTTGGAAATATAGGGTAGATCCTAGACTGAACTGTAATAAACAGGGCCAACATTCATAAATACCGTCAGGGCACTGCTGTCTGTCAATGGCAACTTCCTCGGACATCTGCGTGATCAAGTCATTAGCCTGTTCGGTTTGAGTCCTGCTCTCAGGAGGCTGGTGAACCTGAGACAGTAATGTTTAAAGCATCAGTAAACCATATGGTGGTACCATTTTCAAAACATTTGCCATCACGTCACAACAGAAAAGATCGCAGGATTGTGGTGACCATGTAATGTTCGTATATTTCTTTCAACAGATAAGCTGGTCTCAGGTAGGAGTGCAGTTATGCACTGACAGTATACTGGAAAAGAACATCTGAAATAATGTTGACAATAAACTTACACTAAATTTGTCTCATTTATAACTGCATAGGGAATAAATGTCCAAATGCAGCATATATGTAACAAACATATAACTATCATATTTATTAATTATGGTATTAATTATTTAATTAACTAATTGCTTAAATACACTACTAAAGGCTACAAAAGAAGAAGATAAAAAGGCATTTGAGCTCTGACTTTTTCCCTTAGAATTCTTAGAATTTATTCTGAGAAGGTTTTTATCTGAGATTAAAGTCAGAACTCAAATAAACTGCCATGACTTACATTATGTATAAAATTACTTACTAAAATAATTGAATATACTCCATGCCTCCTTTTTACTTTCCAAGCTGATTTCAAGCTGGATGTGTATCTTCTGGGTGTGTGGTGTGTTGTTGCTCGTTCAGGTGAGTATCATAAATTATTTACATAATATTGAGTGGATTTCTATTTCAAAATTTGATGTTTTTCATCAGAATGCTCTGGTTGTCACTTACTAGTGTGACACAGGGTTATGCACAAAGACCTGCTAAAACATAAGGTTTAAGCAGATACTGTTGTTTACTGAACCCATGACACTGGCTCTCTTCTACCACACTTTTAAAATGAACGAATAGCCTAAAACAGTCTAGTCTACTGTAGTCTCTAGGGCTGGGAATGATATAACAATATCCAGGTGCCAAATCGATTTGTATTGTGATTGTGAATCCCGATTTTATAAATATACCAATTCAATATTACATATTTTTTTTCCTGATTTTGACACAATTCTACACAATATTAGCAAATTATTTGCTCCTACCACACAGGATGCTGTGCTGCCTGCCAATGTGTGACTAGTTTAGAGTGCGCCATCTGCAGGATTTCAGAGGAACTGTGATGTTTTTATACCTTCAATGCAAACATATATAAATGAAAAAAAATAATAATTATAATAATAATAATAATAAATTCCAAAAGAATTTAGAATCAGTGCTGCGATACATGTATTGGCAAACATAACTAAATCGATTTCTCCCTCATCTCTAACAGTCTTTCTTTCAAAAACATCCCTTAAAACCATTTAAGCAAAATAAAAGCAAACATAAGGAACCAATATATTGTTTTTGCATTATCCTGAATTTAGTCTTATACATACTGATGGAAGCTAATTGGTGTTCCCAAATTGCCTGTAGTATGTGAGTGAGTGAGTGAGTGAGTGAGTGTGTGTGGCGTGCGTGCGTGCGTGCGTGCCCTGCAATAGATTGGCACCCCGTCCAGGGTGTACCCCGCCTTGTGCCCCAAGTCTCCTGGGATAGGCTCCAGGCCCCTCGCGACCCTGAATACAGGATAAAGCGTTATAGACGATAAGTGAGAGAGTGAGTGACTTACTGGTGGAGGAGCCTGAGAAGGAGCTGGTCTTCCTTGCAAAGCAGCTAAACGGTCTTCCATGTCTCGAGCTGAAGGCACTGGCTCATGTGGAGCTTTCAGAGCAGCAAGACGAGCCTCTATCTCCTTCTCAGATGGAATGGATTCTGCACACAGATAGATTGAAGATGTGTATTATTTATTCACTTTCCATACCGCTAAAGCCTTTACCAGGGAACTCAGGCTACAAGGGCATGCTGGATGGGGTGCCAGCCCATGAGAGGGCACAGGCACACACACACACACACACACACACACACACACACACACACACACACACACACACTTAAGATTGATTTATGCTTGTGTGGCAAGTCTACTCAGTGCCTACACTGTATGGTAAGCAAGTTGTGTACTAGTGTGTCTGTGCCTCACTTAAATTACACCTCCAAACCGCTAGTTGGCGGTGGTGTTTCTATGTTGAGTCTCTTCACCAGTTTCGGGTCAGTTTTAAATGGCAAGTATTTCTTGACATTTTTTTCTGACTGCCTTTAAGAAACCCTGTGATATTACATTTTTTTACATTACATTTAGAAATGTGAATAAGCATTGCCAGATCTTTTTAAAAGCATTTTGCATCATCTTCACCTTTTCTGTCATACTGTAATAATATGTCTGCCGAAACATTGGAGCAGCTTGAGGAGCGGCAGCACAGCACACACACACAATCGATTCCTGTAATTGTAGCATGCGGGCATTAGGATCTGAATGTGGGAGGAGCTGTGGGGTCCCAGGTTATGCCCAGGTTATTAAACTGAGAGCATGAATTAAGTAATCTGTGCTCCGAGTTTATTTATCCAATGGCGAAGAAGCTGGAAATGCAGTACTACCAGGTGGACCAATCACATTTGTGCCTCCATGACGTGCAGTTACATTTATGAGGAGGTGCACATCAGGGTATGCCATAGGTCAAGGTGTAGGTTACTTGATGCAGAAGCATAAACCAATTTTCTGACACCCAATCATACATCACTTTGGAAACACAATCAGACTAAAATACATCTATATGCAGAGGCGTGTCACCTGCACCTCAGTATTGAATCAGACATCATTCCTGTGTTACTGAATTTGAACCACTCTTACTTGGTTTCGTGTCCTCTTTCAGCTTCTGGAGTCTTTGAGCAATCGCCTGGTCCTCCTTACTAAGACCCTTAGTTGAAATGAGAGATGGTGTATTATTTTTTCCACTAGCATGTCTTGAAGGCTGTCCAGCTTGATTCTGTTTGGCTTCAAGTGCAGCAACGCGTCTACAACACCAAAACAATGTTAATGTAAAGTAAGAATACTGAGTGATATGATTCCAGCAAAAAAAGATTTCCTTAGCTCTTACTTTTTGTAGTTTTCAGGTGGAGACCATCTTCCAGCATCATTCTGTTTTTCACCACTATATGTACAAAATTATATTTATATATCTCATTTATACTGTTTATCCTAAGAGCACAATATAATGGATCAGTGTATTCGAAAGCAAACCTTGTTAGATTGCCATGGCACTGTTTGCAGACTTTTTGCTGAGTGTTACCATAGCGGGGCACCAATGCACTAAATGATAGACATCCTGAACAAAATGAGCGTCCACAGTTCTTGCAGCCCAACTGTAATGAAATGAGATGTTCGTTAGTCAAAATGATAAACCTGATTAGGATGAATCAAAATCTGTATATTATAGATTTCTACCAAGACGCTTTGTGACAATGACAAAATTTTTTATCAATAACTGAAACCGTCTAACATCTTAGGTAGGTAGGTATGTAGGTAGAACTTATTGCATAGTACACATACTTGGCAATGAAATGCAGTTTAGCATCTACTAGAAGTGCAAATAATTGTTTACTGTATATACATCTGTGCAAATTATAGGGTGCAGTTAAATAAGCAGAGTTTATACATACACAAAAATACAGTTAATATAAATATTATGTTATGTAAGATGGCAATGCAGTAACTACTGAATAAATAATGCTCTGAAGTGGAGAAGGGGATATAAGCAGGTAATGTCCATAACAATCAGCAGGATATGTGTTTGTGTGACTAGGGGCCGTGTTTATTCCCATTTTACAACTGTTGTCCCATTTTTTCAAAAACTATGAACTCCAATCTACATGTCTTTATACTGAGGGTGGAAACCAGCAGGAAACCCACCAAGAATGGGGAGAACAAGCAAACTCCATGCACACGGACGCAGGCGTCGGCCCCCCATGACCCTGACGTCGCTTCACCGGTTTCCCTTCCTTAGATACTTTTTTGGTACCACCACAGACCAGGATCATCCCACAAAAAGGTTTTGAAGCTGCTCCCACCCAGTCCTCTAGCATCACAATTTGGCCATTATCAAAGTCACTCAAATCCTTATGCTTGTCCATTTTTTCTGCTTCTAACACATTAACTTTTTTAAAAAGCTTTTCTTGCTGCTTAATATATCCCACCCACTTCCAACTGCCACTGTAAAGTGAAATTGAAAATGTAGCTACTGTGACAAATTGAGATGGCAAGACAACTGGGTCAGAGCAGCTCCAAAACTACAGCTTTTGTGGTCAGGACATACCAAAAGTGATATAAGTTAGGAAAACTTATAGTTACTCCATATTAGGCAGGTGGGAATAATGCTATGGCTGATGGGTGTATATAGAAATCTACATTTATATGTGGATAATAGGAAAAAATACAGGGTAATACAGTTGTGAGCTGTATTACAGGAGAAAGTAAGTAAAAGTCTGTTTGTTTTAGTAAACACAACAACTTGTTGTCTTAGTAAACCAGTGCCACGTTTTTACAATCTGTATGAATCCACAAACAAGTTTCATTAAACAGTCAATTGAATAGATTTTATAATAATAATTGTGTGTAATATTGCCTGCTACGTTATTTTATTACATCATTGTATCCCTTGTTCATACAAAACACATGAATGATTGAGCTTGTGCCATTAATAATTCATATAAAAGTCCCCCCCCCCCGCCCTCAAAATATAAACACAAATAGACAAACCTCTTTTTTGAAGAGAGTGAACTTTGAAGCACAACCATAACAACGCTTATCCATAGCTGGCCTTCCACTCACTGAGACTGCTGCAGTTATTGTCATGCAACAGACGAAATTTCAACACAACACGCGATTCCAGACCAACGAATTAAACACTTTATTAAGTCATTATCTTTAAATGTTTAATATACACAAGTTAATGTGTTGCCTAAATTACGTCAAACGTCTAATGAAAAAAAATATTGCACAAACACAACACAAAACTCCTGTCAAACAAGCTAAATACCGGAAGTAAAACATGTTTTGTGAGCTCACGGGATATGTAGTCCGGGTAAACTTGTTAGCAGAAAACGTGCGTCTAAACTTATATTTTAAATTCGCTTATTTCAAAACTACAAACACAGAATATGTCCACAAATATGGAAAGGTTAGAAAATTTCGTTCAATAACACAATATAGACCCGAAAGCTGATTAATTAACATATTTTAAAAACTACATCACCCAGAATGCTGTAGATGACGCAGGATTCGAATGACAAAAATATGTTAGGAGATAAAAAAAAATATATATATATATAACATTTGAAACTACAATGTAAAACTAGTGAAATTTAATAAGGTACAAAATTAATCATAAAATAATCTACAATCAGAGATTCGTTTTTTTTAAGTCTCTGCCGGAAGTGTGGATCACGTGAACAGAAGTTGCCCAATCGGCACGCTGTCAGCCTCCTCGCGGTTTTCGTTCAAATCTGCACAGACGTTAAGAAGAGCTTCCAACGGTAAAAACAAGGCATAGTAATATATATATTAATTAATACTTTTGTTATGTGAGTCGTCCTGTATAGATATTAATTATTAAATGAACCTTTGCAGGAAATTTATATGAATACTGTAGCTAGCTATAAGTAAATCTTTGTTCGCAGGCAGATGAAACCTGTGACTAACCAGCTAACCCTCTGCTGCTTGTCAACGCTCTGTTAATCCAGAATCTTCTGTCTAAATTACAGGTAACTATAGATTATGTCTGGTCATGTTCATATTATTTAGCTAGATGTCAAAGTGTGCGTATACGATGTGCGTTTGCTGTTGGATAGCTTTGTGCAGCTCTATATGAATGAAAGATCAATACTACTGTATGTGGACAAACGTATTTGGACAAACCTGTTAATTATTGAATTCAGGTGTTTCAATCAGGCCTCTTATCCCCAAGGTCAGGGGCAATCTTAATGCTTCAGCATCCTAAGACATCTTGGACAATGCAATGCTTCCAACTTTGTGGCAACAGTTTGGGGAAAGCCCTTTTCTATTTCAACATGACTGTGCCCCAGTGGGCAAAGCAAAGACTATACAGACATGGTTTGATGAATTCAGTGAGGAAGAACTTAACTGGCTTGAACAGAGTCCTGACCTCAATCCCATCGAGCACCATTGGGATGAACTGGAACGGAGATTGCGAGTGTTCCCACAGAAACACTCCAAAATCTTGTGGACAGACTTCCAAGAAGAGTGGGGGCTATTATAGCTGCAAAAGGGGGACTGACTCCATATTGAAGTACATGGATTTGGATGTCATTGCAGGTTTATCCACTTTTGTCTATATAGTGTATGAGTGTAGAGACTGACCGCTGCTTATTAAGGAGATGGTCTTGCTTGGTTTCTTGACTGCTTTTGAATTCACACTAACGTTACTTTAAGTGCAAACTGACCTGTAAGCTTGTTGACTAATTGAGTGATGGACAAATTAATTATATCTCGGAGTTGTTTAAGTCATAAATAATCCCACTTACTCCAGCGTTTCATTTTCTCAGTACGCCCGAGTCATGATCAGATTCATGTCTGAAGCGCTGGCCCCACAGGAACTCTGTCAGGTCATGCATTGTCCTGCAAAAACAGAACTTTTTGGTGATCAAACCAAGCTTTTTATTTCTGCTATTTATTTTTTTTTTACATGCTTACCTCAGACTTTATATAAGAAAAGTATCATAATGTATATTTTCTTTAAGTGCACTTTGCTATCGTTTAGCAATGGCTGAGGGAGAAGTGGAGTGGGAGTTATGCAAAGAGAACATCCAGCCTCTGAGACGTGGCCGAGCCATCTCTGCCCTGCATCAAGCGCTCACCCAGCAACAAGAGGGCACCACGAGTGCCATCAACCAGCAAAAACAGTAAGCACCCCTTTTCTGTTTTCAGCTAAGAGTTTATACTGTGGCATTTTATTATTAATAATTAATTAATTGTGTGTGAATTTCTAGAGCATACGAGTTAGAGCTCCGGATGTATGACGGCGATGACCCTCTTGATGTCTGGGATAGGTGAGATTGTCTTGAACATTTTTCTTAATGTCTTTTTGCAATATGACTAAGGAGACTAAGCTGACAGACTTTTTGCTTTGCAGGTACATGAAATGGATTGAGCAGACATACCCTCAGGGTGGTAAGGAGAGTGGTTTGACCATTCTTCTGGAAAGAGCAGTCATGAAGTTTACAGAAGAAAAAAAGTATTATAACGATTCCCGTTACATCGACCTTTGGATCAAATTTGTAAGTGTATTACAAATTCAGTAACAGTTTTTCTCATCCTTGGTATGTAGTAATATATTTGTGCTCTGTCATTTTGAACTATAGGCAGAAAACTCTTCCGATCCACTTGATGTCTACCGGTATATGCAGGCTCAGGGAATAGGGACAATGCAGGCATCTTTTTATATTGCGTGGTCTGAAGAGTATGAGAAAAGAGGAAACCCACGACTGGCTGACAACATATTTCAAGAAGGGCTCAAGTGTAGGGCTGAACCTCTGGACAGGCTACAGCAGTTTCACAAGTATGGACTCTTGTATATTTTATTTATCTTCCATACAGTCAGGTCATTAGTATGTCATATGTGGCACAATTTTGTATTTTTCCCCTTTATACACGCCCATTAATCTGAAACAAAGCAATCAAGATGTGATTGAAGTATACAGTCAAAGTAAAATATAAAATATTAATCATTTAGGAATTGCAGCTATTTTGTCAGACTCAAAAGTAATCAGACAATAGACTCATAACCAGTTTGATGGCCGGTTGTGTCCTGTTTCTTAATTTTATGACCGATTAAGGAGCTGAAATCTTTGGCATTGATTCCAAGTGTTAATTTGTCTTTAATAGCTGTCCATTGGAACTTTCAACATGCAGTCCAAAGAGGTGCTGAGTGAGGTGAAGTGAAGGACTGAATTAGGCTGGAAATAGAAAGATCTATAAGAGTGAGAGAGCAGACACTTGAGTGGCCAAATCTTTTTTTTTTTTTTTTGTAAGATTTTAGATTCTTTGAAAGTGTATTTCATCTTTCTTATCTCGGTAACATCAAAAAGTACCTAATCCTCTTCTGTCCTCCAAGAGCCACCTTCATGAATGTAAATACGGCCATTTTGCCTCAAAATGCAAACCACTGCTAACACTCAAGAACAGAACTGCCAGATTAAACATTGCTTTAAAAAAGAGGGGCATTCAAGTCAAACCAGAACTTGTGATGAAATTTCTCATAAATGAAGGCATGAAATAGATTGACATTTACAGAAGACTTCAAGCAGAGTATGGTGATGAGCCTCTTTGCTACACTTAAAAATTTGTGAACAGGCCAAAAATTTCTGAACAATGTCTGCAAATGACAATCGTGGCTCCGAGTCCACTGTAGTTGTTCCTGTGAACTTGTCACCAATTAGCAGCTGGGAGTTATTGCCACATTCACAAAACTTGTAATTTGTTGAAACAATAACATGGCAAATGCATGCCATAATTAAAGGTAAATGCAATCAAACAAATCATTAGTATGTTCTAGAGGTAATGTAGAGTGGAATCCACATGCTTCTTTTAAACAATCATGTGTTTAAGTAACAAATGCAGGCTTTGGACGAACTCACAGGCACTCTAAAGTCTGTACTTTAATCACATCATAATTTGATTCATTACAGTGGTGTACAAAGGAAAATGTATACAAAAAATAAAATGGGTCCCTATTCAAAAAACGTATTGCCCTGGCTGTAGATTGATTTACATTATTAAACGTGATCTGCAGAGCATTTCACACATCTCAGACATATCTGTAAGTAAATCCCAATCTGTATGTCCTCAGGGCTTTACAGGCACGTGTTTGTAGGCAGATGATGATGTCAGTAAATGATCAGGATACAGATGATGAGGGCTCAGAGCCTCAGAGGGCTTCACTTACTGAGCTGAAAGCCAAGGGAAAGAAAAAAGCTGTTGCTCCCATCAGTAGGGCGACTGGAACTGTTGGCTGTGAGTAACGAATACTAACACAGTTTTCACTTTTTACAATTATGTAAAAAGATGTAAATTGATCTTTTTTTTTTTTTTACAAGTTTGTTCACTGAACTGCTGCATGCTTAACTGGATCATGGTCCATTAGTTGATGACTACAAAAAATAACAAATGAGGATATAGTATAGTATATAGAATAGTATCGTACACGTGACGCATTGATGTATTGATGATTTTTTTTTTCCCCTTTCCCCCTTCACAGATGCCAGGGGTCTGCAGTTTAAACAACCAGCTGCGCCAAGTCAGAACAGTCGTCTTGTAATATTTGATGAGAACAAGGAGCATCCTGAGCCTCAGGAACTCAAATTAGAAAGTTGGGCATCCCATCCAACTGCCAAGGCCAAGGAGAATGAACAGAAACCTGATAAATGGGCAAATGCTAAGGTACTAATTTCAATTATGGGGAAAATGTTCCACTTAGAACTTTCTTAATTATCGACCAGTATGCCATATACAAGAAACCCTCAACTCAAACCGGGCTTTGAAATAAAAAATTCTTGTGATTGAAAGCGAGAAAAAGATTAACTTTACAGAGACTCTTAGCTGCAGTAAACCATTTGAATGGCTTAAACATTTTAAAGAAGGCTGTACGCCCATGAATGATGTTTCTGGCTGAGGTGGTTCTGAGCCTACTGCAGTCGTTCCTCTGAACATTTAGCGGATTGAATGCCTGATCCTTGAAAATCCACAGAAGTTGTTGGCAACTTGCAGAAGAGACGCATCTGGCTGTCAGTACTGTACACACGATATTTTATGAACACTACTTGCACATTACAGAAGCTCAGCTAGGAGTTATTGCAACATCCTCCATACAGTAAAGCCATGCCTACAAGTTTAGGCCATTAAAGGAGTTCAACGGAGAATGTGAGAAAGTTCTATTCTACTGAGATAAGTGCATTAGTGTAGTAGGAGATTATGTCGAAAAGTAACCACCTTTTTTTTTTTTTTTGTAAACTCTCATAACTGTTAAATCAAAAGTTTTAATTTGACTTGAAAACCCCTCATGTATATAGACGATTGTGTGTGACAGTTTTATTTTTGGTCACTAAAACAATTTTTTTCTCTCATTACAAGTTGCCCCAGAAGTCCAGATTTGGCTATAGTGTCGTCGCTCCACCGCCGAAACCAACTTTCCAGCCCTTTGTGGAGGAGTGTGATCAGCCCCCTGTTGTGTGAGTGCTCTTTGAGATACTGTTATCTGAGGCGAGGCAGGTCTGCAGCTCAACCAAGTGCATGCTAGTTGTCTTTTCAACATTCATGGCATAGTGCGTCAAGCAAAAAAAAACGGCTTGTAAACGACACTGTACAATCACCTGATTGCTATGGAAGTCAATAACTAAATCACAAATAGGGAAGATATGAGTTAGGATAGTGA